>JAREIS010000503.1:0-186941 GCA_030060385.1 Muscicapa striata striata | reverse complement strand
CCGCCCCGCCCCGCTCCGTTCCGTTCCGCTCCGCCCCTCCGCCCCGCACGCTCGATCCGGGGCTCAGCGGCGGCAGGTGCGTCGCTCCGGAGGCTGCGGTTGTGCCCCTGTGCCGTGCCCGGCCCGCGGAGCCCGCGCCGCAGGTGGGACGGAGGGGCGCTCCGCGGCGGGCGGGGGCTGCGGGGCGCTGGCGGAGCTGCGAGCCGGGCGGGGGTCGCTGCGGCCCCCGGGCCTCGGCGGGGCCTGGGCAGGCCGGCGGCGGGCGGGGGCTGGCCTGGCCCGGCTTGGCCTGGCCTGGCCCGGCCCTGGCTTGGCCGGTCCCCTGGCCTGGCCCTGCCCTGGGACGGCTCCCGCGCCGAGACCACCCCAGGCCGAGCGGTGACCGGGGGCCGGCCGGGCAGCCCAGCAGCAGCCGAGCTCTCCGGGCCTTGGTCCAGGCTGCCGGCTGTAAACTTCGCCATGTTTGTGAGAGCAGCTGGCGCTGACGGACGAGAAAAATCCCTAAACCCCGGGATTTTTGACTCCCTTTAATTTGGCAGTGCCTGGCTTGGCGCTCAGGCAGCGTCCGAGACGTGGATCTGTAAAGGGGCCGCGAAAGGCAGCGCTGGTCGTGCCCACCCGAGCTGGAGCAGCCTGTGGCTGCTAAGGCACTGCCTTACCCTGCTCTGGAGGAGCTGGTGATGTTCGCGGCTAAGGCACAGCTGGTGAGGCAGACGGTGGTTGCGATTCGAAAGCTTTTGCTGTATTGAAAAAGAAGTAGGTTTGCAATCTCAAGTTTTTATATGTAGTTTGCATATAAAGGGTAAAAACACCAGCCTAACTTGGTGGAGAAGTATAACAATTTAGTTTTACTATGAAGTTTCACTGAGTTTATAAACAAAGTTTTTTCCCCTACTCCTGCGTGTAGCTCAGGATGTGGTGGTTCAGTCTGTCTTGTGACACTGCTTGGGTTTTGCCCATGTACCATTGTGCTGCAGTGCATAGCAAGTTGAAGGATGTGGTTGTAAACAAAAGCCACTCGTCACAACATTTTTAGTTTACCAAACTCATTTTAACAAACTGTGAATTCACAGAAAACTCAGTTAAGTCCAGGGGGAATTGAGTTACATCAGTTGCAAGGGAGACTGGACCAAAGCAGAGCTGTTCATGAAGCAGGATTTCTGACTTTGGTGACATATATAGAAACTGTGACATAAAGTTGTTTTATTGTCAGTTACTGCTGTTTAGCCTGTAAGTGCTGGATAAAAGATCAACGTGTTCTTGATTTGTGGTCAGCTGTAATAAGGTTCAGGCTTGGCTAGGAGAAAAAGCATATTGGTGAATCCAATTTGCTTGAAAGTGGTTCTGTGTTTTCCTGTTTCTGAACTGAGATGGTTCTCTGTCTGGCACCGTTAAATTCAATTATTGAAGCTCAGGTACAGTTGGCATTGAAGGATGCACCTGCATTGTACTTTAATTCAAATAAAGGACGGGCTCTTGAAAGGAGTTCCCAGTCATCCTTGCCTGCTACTTTGGCTCATGTCACAGTGTGATCAGGGAATGTGTGAACCTTTCCTTCTGGAAAAAGCTAAAACTAGAAGGGGCACTTCAGTTGTCAGTGGGTGTTGGATGTAGTCAGTTTACTGAAGTGGTGGCAGAACAGCACGATCCCTAAGCTGTCAGATCTGTAATTGTGACAGCTATTGCCTAAGCTGCAAGACTCAAGTTCCATAGCTTGAAGGCCGTAGGTCAGCTGCAAGGAGAAAAGTAAACAAAAACCCCATGAGAAACAATTGTCAACAATGTCAGCAGCTTTTTCAGGTTTTTGGGGTTTTTTAATAGCTCAGTAGTTTTAATTTTCAATTCAATGATTTCCATTATTGAATGGCTCCCAAAATTAGAATGTTTAAAAAGTGCTCTAGCACTTTTTAAAATGAAGGGTAAGAAGGGTAAATAGCTTTCCTGTTTGTAAGGGTTTAATGACATAAATAAAAAAATAATCCTGCATATTTGCTGTAACTGGGACCAGTTGGCATTTATTTACTTACTTTCCTTCTCCCACATTCACCTAGCCTTTGTGGCAGTGTATTGAATGTTGTGTTTGCATTGCCATCACTATATTTGAGATATTTCTGTTCTGTCTTGAGTAGTTGGTTTAAAATATTCTCACTTATTTTCCTCTTTTAATCTTCCTCGTAGGGCTTCCTTTTAGTGATCCAGCATAATTCCTAGCTGCCATTCTAAAAATGCTTAATGGGAAAAAAAAAAACCAAACTGTGAAGTTTTGCATATTCTTTTTAAATCATGCAGTTGCTTAAAACACTGATGAATTGAGTGACTGCTGGCTCTGCGTGTTAAGTAAGTAAATGGGTTATGTAGATAAGCTGGACAACTAATTGCCATTGCTGTAGAAGTTTAATTTTTTTTTATCTTGGAGGTTTTTTTCCCAATGTTTCCAGTGTTGCAAACTGGGGAGGTTTCTGCTTACTGCATTTTTTTACAGACTTTACTTTTAACTGCTCTATGTTTCAAGGTATTTTCAGTGTCATTGCTGCAGGGAAATAAATGCAAGCCATGTTTGAATCATTCTCCCTGAAAACTTCCTTCTGACTTTTTTTTAGACATGGGGAAATCACTTTCTCACCTGCCTATGCATACATGCAAGGAAGATGGCTGTGATGGAAGCTCAGTGTCTGATAACGTGAGGAATGGTTTAGTTCACTCAGAAGTGCACAATGAAGACAGCAGATGTGGAGATGTGTCACAATTTCCCTATGTGGAATTTACAGGAAGAGACAGTGTCACCTGCCCAACCTGCCAGGGAACAGGAAGAATTCCACGAGGTAAATTTCTGTGTTTATTATTTTTATTTCTTTTTTTAAGCTATAAATTTACATAATAACCATATGCAGTTGTAATAGTTAATGACATATAGCTTTTCAAGTCAAGATGAAGTCTTCTCATGTTTTTGACTTTTTTTAGCACTAAGCATGTTGTTACACTAAATAAGTGTAGCAAACTGGATTAGCTGTTACACCTTGGCTGTTACAACTTGGATCTCCTGTTGTCTGTACAATGCAACTGTTTCTTCCTCCTCAGCCTTGAATACACACATAACCATAACCTTTAGTTTCATGACATTTTATTGCATCTTTTTTTAACTACCTATTTTAAACTATTTGAATCAATACATAACTGCAAAAATGGCTGCAAATACAAAGGTGAAAAAGTAGGCCTGGGCTGCAACACCTCTTCCCTGATTTATAGTGAATTTTTTTGCCCTCACTGCTGCCAGTGTCCTCTGTTTTCCTTTATCCTCCTTTTGTCCCATTGGTGCTTGCTAGGTGGATAACTCTAGCTTGGAATTGAAAATATATATGTTCTTTGGCTGCCTTGGGAAGGAGTAGGCTACACAGCATTAGTCTTCATACCTAACTGTTTTGTTTGCTTTGCCCTCATCCTTTGCTTTTCCTCTTGTAAAACATGCTGCTTTGCTATGCTTGTCCTAAATGATAAGCTACCTAAATATTTATGAAGAGACCTGTGAAAGGAAAATGCGGGAGACCTGGAACCAGGCAGAAGGAGAGAGTGACAAATGCAGTGGGCCAAGGCACAGCCTTGAGCTTCTGCTGTGAGATTTTCCCTTTGACTGAGGAAGAGCTGATGAGATGATTTCATGTTTGAGTTTGCTTTTGCCAGACCTCTTATCCAAAATTGATTATTGGGTGTAAAAGTTCTTGGAGCTGATTTTGACCAGCAGCTCAGGAAACTTGAGTGATGTCTGTGCCATGTTGTCCTTCTACATGTGCTTCAGTGAGATTAGGTTATGACAGTTCACAAACCCTTGCATCTCACCTTTCTGGAAGGACCAGGGAGCATGGAATATTTCAGTGGTTGCAAATACTATAGGAGATTTGTGTTTTAGCTGTTAAACTTTCTACTACAATGTATTCTGGGAGTACCTCTGAATTCAGCCAATTTGACACCTGGAAAAACTCTGAAACTAAAAATTACCTTAGCCAGAAAGGGTAAAGAAGTTTGCTCTGTTAACTTGAAATACTTGTTAGTATCAACAAGTTTTATTCAAAATGCAGAAATAGCAGGATTTCTGTGTTCAAAGGTGTCTTATTTTCACTGCAGAATCCTTAGATGTAATGCTTAAATAAATGTAAGTTAACTATTTTATAGAGATTTTGCAGTAACTATAAAAACATGTATCTTGTCTATACATTCTAATGAACTAATGTGGTTAAACTTAGAACTTAAAATGAGTTATTAGAGCTAAGAGGATTGATTGTCGTTCTATGTATTCTTTAGTATTTTAGAGAAGAAAAAATGTCATGTTTGGAGGTCATTTGAGGGGAGAGGAGAAAAATTAAGAATGACAGCATGACTAGTAAAACTATAATTAATAAGTGATATGATGGCTAAACTATAATAAATCCACTAAGTTACTTGGACAGCTTTCGTTTTTTAGTGTGATGTATGACAGCAGGATTGTGCTATTTTATTCAAAGGTTGAAGATGCTTTGTTGAAGTAGAGATGGAAATGTGTTTTAAATTGGTAGAGGCTTTTTAGAAGGTTCATATTTTGCATGCTACTGTATACTTGGTTAGTATGTTTTGCTTAGAATAGTGATTCAGCATGGAATCTTTGCCAAGTGCGTGATTAGCTAAGTGATGATTTGATCAAATTCTGCATTTGCCTTAAAAATTGCAGATCTGACTTGGCCTTGAGGCCTCTGTTCTCATACAGTTCCACAACAAATAGCAAAAGCTATATTGGCAGATGTAGTACATGTATTTTCAACTACTCGTCTGTGCATGTGCTCTTTACTTCTGCTGTTAAGATACTTCCTTTCAAAATGCTGTCAAGTGACATAACTTTCATGGGGAAATTGCAGTAGATACTTATTTTGACTTCCAGGGTGCTGCAGCTCAGCAGTACCATGGTAAATATGGTTTTATATACTCCTGGTTTCCAGAATGCTGTGTATGCATAGCTTGTGTTGCCCAGACCACCTGTATTGATAGCTTTGTTTTGGTTTGGGCTTGTTGTTTGTTGGGGTTTTTTAACCAAACCTGACTTCTGCTTTTCAGAAGACTACATGCAGAATGCCTTCTGGATCAGTTCCTACTGCTCAGGCTTCTGCATGTTTCGTCCTATGAGTTCATGTGATCTGGCATAGAGAGCTCAGAGCTATTCTGCATCTCTTTTTTTTTTTTTCAGTGGTGCCAGAGGCAATGCTGCCTCTGGTCATGTGTGCAACACAGAGGCAGAATTTATTGCTGTTTTGGTCCTTGTGGTCTTGGTGTTTTTTCATCTTGATGTTTCAAAAGCCATGCTCTATTTCAGAAAATGACATCAGCTACAGTAGCATTTGACCTGGGTCCTTATCTGGAATTTAAATGTTTATCTTTAGTGTTTATTCTTTGCTACCACTAAGTTGTAATGGGTACTCTTTGTTTAAAAGAGCTGCAACAACACTTATTCTTTGTTTAAATTCTGAAAGGGTGTTTTTGTTTCCAGGGCAGGAAAATCAGCTGGTAGCCTTAATTCCATACAGTGATCAAAGACTGAGGCCAAGAAGAACGTAAGTCAATACCTGAATCTACAGTTAATTATTCTCTTCTAGTTAAAATTCAACAGTTCAAAGGAGATAGCAATAAGAAGAATCAAGCAAAAATCACTGGAATGCTTTCTTGCATTCATTATTGGAAGAACAGGGCTTGTGGGTAATAACCTCTAACTCTTGGAGAGTTATTTATTAACACGTGGGCATACTTCCATCACAGTACATCTTAGCTAAGTAC
Organism: Muscicapa striata striata; assembly: GCA_030060385.1. Taxonomy (NCBI): domain Eukaryota; kingdom Metazoa; phylum Chordata; class Aves; order Passeriformes; family Muscicapidae; genus Muscicapa; species Muscicapa striata. The sequence goes on along the minus strand of JAREIS010000503.1, from coordinate 181,148 downwards.
AAGGCTCATCTACATGTTTATAGTAATGATGTGAATATATCTCAATCTCTGTAGCATCCTAATTGATCTAAGCAGACACATCTTCACTGTTAGTCTGATTTAGTCAGTACCATCTTTGAGCCACTACTACAAAATAAATCACCTAAAATTAACTTGTAACATTCTGATTTCTGTAGCTAGAAAAATCAACAATTTATTATACACGGTATTTAATTTTTTTTCTAGGATCTACTTAGAGGGTTCACTACAATGTTGAGGACTTTTTGTTCTGACATGTTTTGATTTTTACTTCATTTTTTTTTTAATGTTTTGATATTTTTGTTGCAAACAGAAATGAGTGTCAGGAAAAATAAATATATTAGCTTCACATAATACTATTCTGGATAATATATCTAATGTAATGGTAGTACAAATTTGAAACATATTCAAACATATTCTAGTGTTCAAATCTTGACAAAATTGGAGCTGAAGTAGATCTTTTTATTTGTGGAGGGTTTTTTTTTATTATCTGTCACACCACTATTGCCACCCAACTCTCTGTGCAGAGCCACACCCGCACAAACACACACTTTTGTATTAGCTTGATTGTGAATCTCCTACTCCTTAGCTGAAGTCCTAACACTTTCCCTGGAAGTGGGGATTCTCTGCCATGAGAGCTTTATTTTGTGTTCTGGGTGTTTTTGAGAGACTTCCACAAAATAACGGAAGTTGTGCTATAAATAAATGTTAAGAGGAAGTGGATTTGTTTCAAAGCACATAAATATTTACCTTTTCCATTTCCCTTTGCAAGTTACAAATGTTGGGATAACCACATGATTTGAAATGTGATTTCTGATGTATATGCAAGAGTAAGAGCTGTTTAAGTAATAGCTGTGAAGTGCAGCATAGGTTTTTTTCCCCTTTTTAGAAGCTGATAGAAGCTAGAAATAAACTGAATTAGTTGTATTGACTAGTCCAGCTCCTTATCACTTAAAAGAAAATAAATAGCATGTCACTGTTTTTTAATGTGCTTTTGACTCTGAAATGTGCTTTTTTTTCCTCCAGAAAGCTCTATGTGACTGCTTCTGTAACTGTGTGTTTACTGCTTTCTGGGCTGGCTGTATTTTTCTTGTTTCCTCGCTCCATTGACGTTCAGTACGTTGGTGTGAAGTCAGTGTATGTCACTTACGAACCGGACAAGCGGATAATCTATCTAAATATTACAGTAAGTCTGACTGTCTGGGTGTTTGTAATGCATAAATGCACCAGGAGATACTGCTTTGATAGTTTAATGTACATAGAAACTGTGGTCTGGCTGGAAAGCTTAGTTGGTGCCTTAAGAACTAGAACAGGTGACCAGTTTGAAAAATGTAACTAAGCCTGCTATGGTTCTTGTAGCTATAGCTAATAGAGGTGTAGTTGCAAGCTGGCACTGGGTCTTCTGTTTTCAAGGGAACAGTAACTTTGGAGTTCTCAGTGTTACTTTTGGAATATGGCTGAAATTTAGTGTGTAGGAATGCTGTTTGCTACTGCCCTGGTATTATGGCTCTGTCAAAATTGGTGTTGAGGAAAAATACTTTCTTATCCACCTTAAAACTTAAAGGAGCTCTTCCCACATAGTTCTTGATTTCTTCATCATGACCTTGATAAAGGATTGCCTGAAGACTTTTGGTAGAGTTCTTCATTTTAAATGAAGCAAAGCTGCCATGGGAGAAAGACGTCCTTTGACAGCTAAATTTCCTGGAAGGAATAGTTGAGGATAGGAAGAAATGCAGTATTTGAAGTGAAGGGTTGTTACCAGGAAAGTTGTGCAGAAGTTTGTGTCACTCAATATATTCACTAAACAAACTCAAAGGAGTTAAGTGATGGTCAGTAACCCCACTCCTCTCTGCAATCCTCACAGGCAGGAAAATTTACTTGCAGAATTTCTGATATTACTGTCTCATGCATGAGATTCAAAATGTTTGCTCATCAAGATACACAGAATGGATAGCTCTCACTGTTTTGTGTTTGTTTTTTCAGAACACACTTAATATAACGAATAACAACTATTATTCTGTTGAAGTGGCAAATATCACAGCCCAGGTTCAGTTTTCAAAAACAGTTATTGGCAAAGCACGGTTAAACAACATCACCAATATTGGTCCACTTGATATGAAACAGGTAAGTAGCTTAGACTTTCAAAGTTAAACATGTGTTCATCTTCATATATAAATCTACTTATTTGTGTTTTCATTGCTTTTTTATTGTGTTTTTTTTATTTTTAGATTGATTATACGGTGCCCACAGTCATACAAGATGAAATGAGCTACATGTAGTAAGTGTACTCACTTGTAACTATCACATGGATATTATTAAAAGTTGCAGTGGTGTTAAAAACAACTTCTTCTTAAGTTAGCAAGAATCTGTTTCGAAAGTTGCTGGGGCATTTTCTTTTAAGTTTAATAGTACTGAAAGATAGGTAATTGCTTGATTAGTTTCATATAGCCAGGCTTGCTGTATCTGGCTATAAACCCTTTAAATGCTATCTCTGTTACAGTATTTTAGGCCTTGGCACTTGGCACTTTAGGGGGTGAAAGTGCAGGTGTGTTCTCCTAACAAGTTCTTTAGTAACTTTTCTGCAACTTTCTCTGGAGTAGAATGAAATTTGTATTTAGTGGTATGCAAATTAGAGACTTGTCTTCACACATTGTGTATACAATGGTAAGCAGCCCTTTGAGTGATTTTATTCATAGCTTCTGAAAGTTCATTGGTCCAACAGACTGGTACCCATTATATCTTGGTCACAACCCCCAATTTTAGTTCTCTTACACTGAAATCCAGACTGAACAGAAAGAGTTAACTATTGAGGCTTCAGGTCTGTGTGCAGTTCTAGTGGATGCCAGCCCCTTTGAAGTGGGAGAAAACATTATTGCTTTGAAATGTTGAAATAAAATGGAATAGGTATGAAATGCCAAGAGAGGCACAAACTTCAACAGAAAATGTTGAACCTCTGTCACCTTTTAAAAGTATGTAAGTTAGCTTTATGTAAACACTGAATCTTGTGGATGCATGTGGAGTAAATAAATTTCATAAATAGCCTTCATAGAACTCATGAAAATGCTATATTTTTTTACAATTTGGATGAGCTGAGTTCATTGACTTTTTATATTTTAAATTTTTTGGTGCAGGGGGAAAGAATGACAAAGGCATGCAAATATTGTAGGTGGCTGCCAGGCAATCTTACTGCACTGATCACATGTTTTTATTCTAGAGCTGATAAATTTGTGACCAAGAGCAATAACTTAAGAAGCAGGGGTTAAAAGTATGCACTTACCTGGTGCTCTTTATGACTGGTATGTAGGTGTGTGTCAGAAAATGTAAGTCTGAAAAGGTGATCTTGCAAGAGGGCAATAACCTTGACTTTGGAATCTCCCTATGTTGGTTAAAGGCTAGTTTGCATAATACAGAAGTGGATGAGTACAGGAAAAAAAGGTGACAAAAGTGATACCTACAGGCTTTAAATGTAGTGGCTCAGGTTGAGCTTGGTTAGCTTCCGAAAGATGGAGTGAACACTTTGAGGAAGTGGGTCCAGGTGAGCATGCAGTCACTGGCAAATGATTCTGTTGCTATTGCTATCAACTCTGTAGTCTCTATATATACAGACAGCAGAATTTCCAGTTGAAGGCAGAAATTATTTTAGACAATTACCCTGGAAAAGTTTGATGTAAATCTAACAATTGTTGTTCTTTTTTGCAGTGACTTCTGTACTTTACCATCTATCAAAGTACATAACATAGTAGTGATGATGCAGTAAGTATGGTAGTCTTCCTATGTGTGAGAAACACTTCAGTAGCCATGTAATTCTCATTAAAATAATAATCAAATACTCAATCCTGCAGCCTTTGCATCATAGATAAAATGAAGTCAACTCACTTTCTAGTGTAGTAGATTTATAGTTGTAGAAAGTGAGCTGTCTTTTGACAGGTTCTGGTGGTGTAAAGACTGGATTGAGAATCATTGTTACTGTATCTGCTCTGCAGCTGGTCTATAGCCATAGAGCTACTGATATCTCAAAAACTTTAAAATGACTTTGTGTATCACCCACTGTTCAAAACTTGCTGAGATCTTTGATATTGAAGCAGTTCCTGGCTTTAGCACTCTGTCAGAGGCTGCTTTTTGTGACATGGCATAAATTTCAGCATGGTGGGGTCTTTCCTTGGTGAGGTACTGGGATGTGTCTTTAGACTAGATATAGCATGGCTTGTGGCTTGATTAATCATTTTCTTTCTTGTCACAAAAAAGAAATATTACTTGTAGTGGTAAATATTACTAGTAAACCTCAGCTTTAGCATCTTCAGAAAAAGGAAACGTGTCTCTCATGGAGAAAATCTGTAGTGGTAAATCAGTAATTCTTAAATTTATTTGAAATGTATTTTGTTCCAAAACTTTCTCCTTAATAATGTGAGGAATATAAACACAGTGATTTTTAGGATAGGAAACTCAAAATCTTTTCTTTTCTGTCTTTTTAAGAGTGACAGTGACCACCTCGTACTTAGGCCACCCTGAGCAAATATCCCAGGAGAGATACCAGTATGTGGACTGTGGAGGAAACACGACCTACCTGCTGGGCCAGTCAGAATATTTAAATGTCCTTCAGCCTCCACAGTAGAAGCACCTGTTGGCTGGTGTGGAATGACTGCTGTTGGTGCTTGCAGAGATCCTTTGGGTAGAGCTGGTGTTACGTGGAGAGTACATGCCATGTACAGCATAGCAAACGTGGAGATCTGTACACTTTAGATGCAAGGAGGGAAAGGTGCAAATTGTAAATAGGTGCACTTGTTAAATGTTGTGTTTTCCCCTTCTGTTTGCTTTCTGTTACTGTAAGCACTTCTGTCAAGTTGTGTGGTGGGGGGGAGAGGGGGAATATCAGATTCTTGAACAGAACTGGGACTTTTCCTTACAGTGTGGTACATCAACTTAGAGTAACTGTGTGTATGTCTGTGTTTAGGTGAAATGTGTCACTAATGAGCATTTTTAAAAAATAATACTCATAAATTTATAAGTTTATACTTCAGTTCTTGATATTCGACTATTGAAAACGCAGTGTTACTACTTAAATAACAAGATTACTTTGAGGTGTCTGGGTATGAAATTTCTATTAGTAGCCCAGTGGCAATAGTTCTTTATTTTGGGATTCTACACTTTATTTGCTATCCGTGATTAGAGGTGACCTGCAGTCTATGAAAGCCAGGAAAGCTCTCTTGGATGACACTATAGTTGAATGTGCAGTTTCTAGAATCTGGCATCTCTTCATTCATATTCCCTCTTGCTACCTCTGAGATGTTATAAGGAGAATATATATTGTTAGATTTAAAGATGGGTTTAAAACTAAACGAGAGACAACCCCCACAACAATTACTCACAAAGGAAAAATACAATACTCTAGAAAATGAACAAGACTTTACCAGTTTGTTTTTAGTAAACTTTTTAGAACCGGTATTAAAATCAAGATTGTGCAGTTGAAACTAGGTGGGAAACTTTGATCATGGGTTTGGAGAGCTTGGTGTGAATTTTTGTGATTTTTTTACTGTTTTAATATATGATGTACCTAAGCAACTTTTAAGTGTTAATACATAGGGTTGTGTTTATTTCTTGCTTATTTCTTGTTTATTTCTTTGCTTTTTTCAGTAAGCAAATGCAGAGCACTCAAAGGTCACATCAAAGTTATGTAAGGGAAGATGAAGCAATTCTTTCTGTAGGAGTAAATGCTGATGTAATTGTGAGATTACTGACTGACACCACGAAATAGTTTCTGTAGCACAGTTTGCACATACAAATTTCTGGGGTAATTGTCAATCATGATGATTTTAAACTTTGGGTCCAAAGTTGTTTGACTTCTGCAGGCTGACTATTCTGAGGGTTTACTTTTTAATTAGCTAGGTCAGTATTGTTTTATTTCTGTATTAGTTGAGATGTAGCTGTTAGAAGGAAATGTTAAGACTGTAGCATTACAATGAATAATGGGGTTTTTTTTTTAAATAGATATTACTGGTTTTGTGCTGCCTATCTCCTGGAAATAAGCTACACAAAATGCATTGGCAATAAACACAATAGAAAGAGACTTCTGAGTAACTTGCCACTAACAATCTCTGATGCTCCAGTACTTCAGTGAAGATACATGTCTACATTATTCTTTTCTTTGCTGGCCTCTCTTAAATGGGCCTAAGGGGATGGGTGGGGGAAAAAATGTGGGTGATGTAAGATTGATTTAAAAGACATTAAGTAACCCACCCTCCTCTATTGTTATGAGTACTTATTCCAAGAATCTGTGAAAACTTCTAGAACCTCAACTGTCAATTTCATAGAAGTGTTGTTAAGATGAAGACTCCATCTTTTGCTTTTAGAGAACTTCTGTAACTGGAGTAGTCAATTGCGATGACTTATTGTGATTATATTCTGAAGATTATTCATGATTTTGGGCCCTTAAAAGTAAACATTCTTTATTACAGCTTACAGTCATGAGGGAAGCTAGTTCAAAACTGACTCACCGTTCTAGAGTTTAGATGAGGTTGAATCCTGTAGCTGCTAAAGTGCATTCATAAGCTTGACTGATAGCCTGAAAAGATAAGCTGATAACTAAAGACCAGGAGAGTGGGGAGCTGGCTAGAAGCAGAGAGGTGAACTCATAATACCTGTTGTAGAAAGATATGCTGGTAATGGAGAGTAGGTAGAGAGCATTCTGGTTTAAACCATATCAGAACTGAATTCTGCCAGCAAGTGACACAGAGTGTTTTCTTCCAGGCTTGAATACTTATACACTAGAGTGTTGTTTTTGTTTTGGGGGTTGTTGTTTATTTTTTTGACATAGAAAAAGAAGACAGGTGTAGGCAGATAGTTATATTGATTAAAAAAAAATTTTCTTCCAAGGATAAAAAGTAATCTAAAGTAACTGGAATGGCACTATGATCAAATTATTTGGTGACAGTAGTGAATCCTGCTTTTGAGCAAGCATGGCAGGGGGGAAGTTACACTTTATGCAACATTGAGACTCAAATTGGCTTTTTAAATTTTGGTGGACATGCTGAGCAAAACTAATACTTAAATCTGTGGTTCTTAACCTTGCATGAAGTGCTTGGAATTCAGTGATTTAAATTAAAGAATTGAGTGGAGTTATTCTTTCCATGTATGTGTCAGAAGAGAGAAGATAAAACTCTGGATTTTTTTAATCTAGAATATCTAAACATCAATTTGTGATAGACTTACTGAATGATGAAGAGTTCTCATCATGAAAAACAAACTGTGGGTTAAAGATCCTACTGAATTCTCAAATTAAGTCAGTAATGGGAAAATAAAAGGCTTAAGGTTCCAAGTGCTAGTATTTCCTTGCACAACTGTCAGTGTATTACTAACCAGATAAGGCAAGTATTTCAATTTATGTACTGATTTTAATATAACATCTCATCAGGTGAGCAGGTAAACATCTGTGTGAATATTTAACTTGTGCTTGCTTTATGTGACCAAGCTTGGAAACGTGCTAGGGGAGCAAGGGAACTCACTATTAACTTGCATAACTTTGTAAACAAGTTATACATCCAAGTGCCAGACCTTTCACTTTTCACATTCATTTTATCTTGATCTTAAAATAAAAAAGGCAAGCCTTTCAGTTCAGTTGTAAATCAATAAATACAATTCTCTCCAGAGACTCGGCTTGAAAAATTACAATTTTTTTCCTGGTTTATTTTACATGTGTCTTCTGAAGTGTTTTGTATTTCATTTGTGACTTCCTCTAGTCTTCAAACACTATCAAATACATTTATATGGTAATGCAGTGTGTTTATTTCTCGTAGAATTCTTTTTACTTGAATAGTCTGTAGCAATTCCTTTACCAAAACCTGTTGCACTTTAAAATGGAAGCTCTGTTAGTTATTTCTAAAAACAGTAAGAAATATAGTCCAGATGTCACACTGTAATGGGCACTATTAAAAATCAACTTAATGTATTCTGTTTAAAATAACTGTAAAATTCCAAAATTTTAACCTAAGTAAGCATGGAACACTTAAATGCATAAGAATATTGACTATTTGGCTGTTGGAGAACAAAGTTATTGTACATTTCCAATACATTGCTTTAAAAATAAAAGAATGAATAAATAGCCATCCAAGATCCAAACCATCAAAGAGCTAACCATCAAATATCTATTTGGAGAGATTTAAAGGGAAGCACTCTTACTAAAAGATGAAATACCTGACATGCTTGAATTGCTGTTATGGGAAAAAGCCTGTAGAAGTTCATTAATAATTTCTTTACTCATCTCAATGTCATAGGGATGGTTGCTTAATTCCTAATCTTTTGTGAAGACAAACCATAAGTATGCTTTTCCTCTGTGGTATAACTTTGAAGTTCTTAATGCACTTCTGATGTGTGCATGACCTTGATATTAACATTGTAGTGTTTATATTTTGCAGCTTAATGTTGGCAGATTTGAGTACATGTTTTAGTTGACTTTGCTTCAAATAGTCCTTGAAGTTCTGCAAGTGAATATATTTTTTCATAGTAGTGCATTGCAAACATGCCTGGGCTTTTTAGCATGTGGTTTATAAAGGGAACTGTTTAAACTGAAACTCTTAAGTGCTTGGATTGATCCATGAGGGTCTTTAACCTGACTGAAATGGTGTGCCCTCGTGATGGAAAGGATGGTGCTTGGAGTGGTATGAAAGAAATTTCTATATTCAGAAAATGTTAAAAGAGAAATAGTGTTATTTCTTATTCAGCATTTGAGGTTTTCTTTTTTTTTCCCTCCTTTTTTTGAGGGGTGGTAGTTGTGGTTTTGTTTTTCTTCCCACCCTCTAATCTATAGAAAACATCTGTCTAATCCCAGACAGCACCTTCTAAAATGGGTGACTTGTTCCAGAGTTAGGCAGCTGCAGGAAGCTTTATGTCAGCTGAATTGCACTTGTAGAATTAAGAGATGGGAAAGACTAACAATGGTACCTCTAAGAACTAAATTTTTTACTTCCCTGTCTAACAAAATGCCACAACCCTAGTAATGCTTCCAGGCTTTCCACTAGTGAAAGGGAAGGATAAATAATGCAAGTGCAACCAATATGCTTCAGCAATTGACTGCTTGCAACCAGCAAAATATTTGTTAGTAATGGCCCTGGTCATGTCAAAAAGTCTCGGTTTTTTTCTTTTGTCTCAGGGGAGGAGAAATAGATCCCAGCCAAAAGATGTTGAGAACAATTATTTGGCTGTGGCAAATAACCCAGTGTTTGTTCCACTTCAGAAGTCATCTTTCCTATTTTACCTTGGGAATTCTGATCATTACCAGAGGGGTATTTTGGTGTAGTTCTACTACCTACAGCTTTTGCCATGTAAATCTACTTTTCCATAGGTAGGCAAGCCTGTTGGCCAGGAAAAACAGTCTGCATGGGATCTGCACACATCGTGTGGAGAGCCTTGCAGTCCAGTGGGAGGCTGTTCAGTGGGAGTAACATCCTGATCCTCATAGTCTCCTCCTCCAGCCATCACAGGGATCCTACAACTTGGATGCATGTGTTTCCTGGGTACTGAAACTGCTTTTGCTTTGCATGGGCAGGGATGTTTAGTACCACACATGTAAGAGTATTATGGTGCCTGAGTATTTTGGGTCTGACTGACTGTGATTTAGTTCTTTTGTTTGTTTTAAGGAAGCAAATTTAACTGCTGTTAACATCCACTGTACAGAGTGTGCATATAATAGCTTGAGATATGTATAGAAATACTAATGAGTGATAACTATTTTTGTAACTTAAGATGTTCTTGTAACTGTGTAGCAAACAATCTATCCAGTAAAGCATGATAAACACTCTAGAACTCAAAGAGTATTTTGGAATGACTTGTAGGACACAGAAGCTATGTTAATGTAAAGTAACTGGGGGGCAAGGAAGCTTGTTATTCAGTGGTTCAAAATCTGGAGGACTAACTTTATTATAAATATGTTTCTAGACAGGATTGTTTGACTCAAAGAATGATATTAAATTTTCTATTTAAAAAGCTTGGATCGCATTTTTTTGGGTTTTGGGGGGTTTTTTTGTTTTTTCTTTTAACTGACAGTATTTTTCTGTCCATCTTCCCTGTCTCCCACAAGTTTTCCCTATATCTCACCATATTTTCCCACTAGCTTTCATGTATTTTCAAGGATATTACTTCAATTTTTGTAACTTTGCATTCCATGATGTGAAGACTTCGCAATCTGCTTTTTTTATACTATGTTTTATTGTGTTAAGTCTGTAATAAACTTGAGCATCTGAAAGCTGAACACCATGTGTGAATGAAGTAGTGTTGTCTGACTGAACTACTCAAGTAACTGAGTTCAAACTTGGGTTGTTGTGGTGGGTTGGCCCCTGCCACCAGGTGAGCCCTCATGCCATTGCCCATACACTCTTCTCTTCTGGTAGGATGGTGGAGAGAACTGGAACACAAGCAAGAAAACTTGGGTCAGGATGAAGACATTTTAATGTGAGAAGCAAAGCTGCATGCACAAGCAAAACAAGATAAGAAATTTATTTCCTAGCAGCAGACAGCTGTTTACAACAGGAAGATAAACCCTGTAACCCTGATGAGCCTTCCTTTCTCTTTTTCCTGAGTTTTTACTACCAGCCATGATCCCATATGGAATAGCATCTGTCCTGGCTGTGTTCCCTCCCAGCTTCTTGACCACTCACAGCCTAGGCCCTGCAGGTTTGGGTGGACAAAAAGGGGGAAGAGGCAATGAAAAAGGAAAACCTCTGGTGCTGTGTGAACACTACTCAGCATTAGCCAAAACAAACCCAAAGAACAGAGCTGTATGACTGGGATGCTGTAAGGAAAATTAACTGCATCCCAGACAGATAAAATTTTACCTATCTGCAAAGTTACTTTAAGGAACCCTTGTTGCTGAAAACCCCAAATCTTTAAAAACTGGGCAACAAAAACCATGACTTTGGACCATTAGCACATTCTTTGTATTCAAATGTTACAAATGGCTTTACACAGATGTTTTGGAACAACTTAGTGGATAGTTTTAGTGGGATATTTTTAATGTTTGTCCTCAAGAAACCTGTTGTCTATTCATGAGTGCTACACCAGTTTCCTGGTTTGGATAACAAATGGGGGTCTTTGTGTGTAGAGAGTTTTTTTTCAGCTTGTTAATCTCTTTAGAAAGGCTGGGGTTTTTTTAAACTAAATTTAGAAGGGATTGCTATTTTCTTTTTCATAGAGGAGTTTTTCCATCCCAGAATTGTCATAATGCTTGTTACAGTTGTCCAAACCCTGTTTGGGACACTATAAATGGGAGAACAGCAATCTTTAAGCACTACTTTTCTTTGTTTAGATAAGAGCTTGAAGAGATGGGAAGATCTGCTTCTATCTTGTTCTACTGATCTGGAGATGGATCAGCAGAAATATATGTTTAATGGTGAACAGTTTTATTTGATCCAAAAAATTCAAGCTACATTATTTGGATTCCTCTCCTGTCTCGTTTTTTTTTTTCCCATTCAAAGCAGGTAGGGGACTATAAAGGTGAAATTCTACCAGGTAAATTTCAAATGTCACTTTACCTTTCTGGAGAGTATAAAGAACATGGAAAGTGAATAAATGCACTGACAGATAAGAATACCTAATCAAATATGAATTTGGACAAATTTAAATACCCAGAAATTGTTATTCTGGAACACCTAAAGGAGATGATTTTGAGATCTAACTACTGAAAGGTCTGACATCTTGAAATAGACTAGTTCAAAGGCCTAATTTACAGAAACTTCTGAAAGATTTTGATCTTTTTCTGGCTGTCTGTACATTGCTTTCCTTTTACTTTTCAAAATTTCATATAGATCTCAGTATAACTGTGTAACTGAGTGCATACTTGGGATGTGGTTTTGTGATATGTTCACCTGAAAGTATTCTGAGTACGCTGATTATAAATGACACTAATGCCTTCCACTGTAAAGGTGATGTTTATCTGGCAACTTAAGGAATGCCAAATCACACATTTAATCTTGCTAGAAATCTCTTGATGTCAGATTAGGTAAAGATCCTGCTACATTTCTGTTGTGATTTTTTTTTTTCTTTTTGTTTTTCTTCAGGAATCCTTAAGCCTCAGAGCTGAGGTGTTTTTCCTGTGGATGGGTAGCAGGTGCCACACAGTTTAATGAGCTGTCATGGGCACTGAGGAGATGACCTTGCTCCATAATGGAGCTGCTTTTTCATGAACCAGTGAATCACCTAATGCAGGAAAAGTAGAACTTGATTAGGGAGCTTTGGCATCACCATAATGTAATATTTCACTGACTGCAGTTACAGATACCTGGAAGATAATGATGTATGTCACACTTGAGAGGCTTTTAGGAAGTAATGCTTCTAGTAGCCCTAGCAATATAGTTGAGGTTGAGAAATGAATGTAATTTGCCTCAGTCTGTCTTTTCTCATGCCAATTATACCATAGGACCCTAGTTCTGGTACTAGTCAGAGAATTGATATGAGAGCTACCTATACAGATGGTAATATCTAAAAAAGCAGGTAAAGACCTACTATGTTTTTCATGAGTCTTGGAGGCTTATATCCTACTAATAGATATTATTTCTTAATTATGAAGTCTATCTCAAATAATTTATGTTTGTGGAATGTTAGTGGCTGTCCACATTGAGATCCATACCCACAATAAACTTGTGACCAGGTTTTACATTCAGTGTGTTTAAACATGTTGAGACAATCAATGCAACTATTTCACTTTCCACACTGACACTAAATTTGTGATCTTTTCATCAAATATGCAAGAAAATGTTGAAATAAGACTTAAAAGCACAAAGTATTTCTGCAGAATGTAGATTCTAAAACTCACACTATACTGTCTACAACCACTTTTGCTTGCTGCCAATCCAGAGATGGGGCAGAGTTGCTATTTCCACATCCCTTTTAACATGTTCCCTGAACAATTTATGATCAGGAGAGGATCCTGTCTTTAACGTTTCCAACATCCTCTGTGGCATTCTGGGATGCAGCTCTTCAGTACTGGTAAAGATTTTCAGGGGTCAGGGCTGAAATGTTGTTGCCTTGTAGACTTCCAGAGGGCCAGCAGTGCTCCTGGGGGGCCCAGCAGATTAAAGCCACGCTTTGGGTCCTGAAAGCAAATTAAGCTATTGTGTAAATATACCTGGTGTCTTGCTCCTGCAGATGGCTACCAGGCTTGCCTTTGGTTTGCTCCCACTAAAAATGCAAAATAGACAGAAGGAAGCTAAGACTTAGAAAAAATAAAATGTGCTAATCTTATGTTGCATGCTGTCAACTATACTGTTTGATATGCTAATACTTGAAAAATCCTATTTAAACTAAAAGCTAGGCTTCTCAAACATGGGAGGGATTCAATTTCCTTCTCAAAAGAACAGTAGAAAAGCTGAATACAACTCAAGGTTACTAAGTAACCTTGATGAGACCAGCTAAGCCCAGGGGAAGGTGTGGGCAGGGTCCTTGATTTAGAAAAACAGAAAGAAGCCCCCTGGCATCTAAGACACCCCCTAAAAACCCTAATAAGCAAATAACCCCCTACCACTATTATGAACACTTTTTTGTATATATAACTATATAAATATATATATATGTATAATTTATTGTGCAATCTGAGGCATCCTAAGTTTTATTGTGGGGGGAGGGATGGGTTGTATGGTTTTTTAATATGGAGAACTAATGTGCCAAGGTGATGAGTGCTGCTGCCTTCCCTCCATCAGTGATGCCAGTAGCCTGCAGCATGTGCCAGTGGCAGCAGACTTCTTAGTGAGATGTAGTTCAGGTGATGCTTTGGGAGCTGAAAAGTGCTTTCTGAACAAGGAAATAGGGTTAAAAATGTGTTTCTGCTTCCCAGCCCTTCACTGCCCACCCCACTCCAGTATTTAAGTGCAGCCAGAAGCAAAAATAACCTCCCAGAAGAGAGCAGGGTTGTCCTGGTTGAACTGTTCAGATGAAATGGATTTCCAATCTAATAAATCCAGTATATGACTTCCATTCTGAATGTGTGAAGTACTCCCACTCAGAGGTCTATTTCGGATTTTAAAATGTAAGAGGTCTGAATATGCGTTGAGCAGTGGAGAGAATCATGTTGATGCTGAGACATTTAATTTGGTGAAAGACCTAGAGCAACTCCTGTTTGTGTCTGTGTAGCTGGATTTCCACAGACTCAGAAATGGCAGATTGGCCTTGCAAGGGCATCAGCTGCTTCTCCCAGTACCCCTCACTGCAGAATTGCAGGAGGTGAGTCCACAGCTCTGGAATGGCAGCGAGGGGCCCAAAATGTGAAGAATGAAGCAGTGGATTTAAGACTCCAGGCAGAAGGAAAGTTTTTGGAGAAGCTTTTCTACTGCTGAGAAAAACTTTTTAGTTATACAGTTATGAATTGCAAGATTACTCTAAAAGAGAGTAATATTTTAATTTCCTGTAAATCAACAATACTTTATATTGTACTGAATCTGTGACCCTTGGCTGCCTCTGATTTCAGTTAGTTTGAGTTGTTCCTAAATCTAGACCTCTGCAAGGTCACTATAAATGTATGGGAGTCAATGGTACTGGCACAGCAGTTGATACCATTATCCAACATGAATGTAGGTAGAATTGGATAAATGTATGTTAGACACAGCTACTCTGTGAGATACTCTGTGAGATACTCTGTTCATCCTCTGGACTAGGAAAACACCATTAGGAGATGATCTTGGTTAAAAACCATAGCTGTAGACTCTGTCCCAGGGGCACATATGCTACTGCTCCATGATCTTACACCTCTGCATGCTTCCCCAAGTGTCAGAGAGATGGCTTTAAATACATATTGTGTTAGAGAGTACTAATATGTAAATAATCTATTTTTCATTGTGCAAATGTGCTTTCTTGGTGTAAATGTCTGATCCTGTTCTTGATTAGATGTATTAATCAGTTATTTAAAGTACATAAAATCAATATTTAACATAAAAATGTACTTTTTGCTGCTTCCTAGGGAAGGAGATACAATTGTACCTGCTCAGACTGTTAGAGTTTTCATCATCCTTAGATAGTGAGTGATTAACAGTACATTGAAAAACCTATCCCAAATTCATTCTCTAACATATGCCTGGGAAAATCTTATTTCTCAGAGATGCATTCCTGTGTCATTTTTAGCACACTCACATAGTAGACTTGAATTTTGTATGCAGTAATTTATTTAAAGTCAGTCATATCATATTGCTTAATGACTTGGGCCCAGCTTCACAACTAAGAAATTCCTGATTTCATTCCCAGGCTCTTGAATTGTGACCTTTTAAAAACAAACTGCCTTATTGTGAAAATTTGGATATTCTTACTTCGTCCTTACAGAGAGACTGCTTAGGATGCAATATTATCAAGATCTTTATGTTAATCATCATTATTAATGCAAATCAGAATATGAAAAGCAATTTTCCTGTTGCATGAACAAGACCATTTTTGAGAGTTACATGTACCAGTGTATCTGGAGTGGCATCTATTTTCTGTAGACACCTAATTTTGTAAGAAATTGATATCTGCTCCAAAAAATAGCCTGGGTTGAATGAGTTATCTCTTCATAGTTGAGGGAGGGAAAATTTCTTGTAAGGGTGTAAAAGTTTAGTGTAAGAACAAACGCAGTGACCAGGTTTGTTAATGTGTCACATGTTCCTCCATAGTTTTTACATCTCTAAGGCACTGCAGAATATCTCTGCTGCTGCAGAATATATTTCCACCATGTGACCATGCAACAGAAAAACTGGTTTGGGATTTTAGGTTGACAAGAATAGCATTTTGTTTAATTTTATTTCTTTTCTTAGTCTCCTGAACTATCTGAATAATAAATATTAGCAATATTACCTTACAGGGTAATCAGTGGAGTCTTCATCTGACAATTTAATACATTTAATATTAGCTTCACTAAACACATTCCTGGCATTCCTGTTTTATTTTGGGAAAGTCTTCTGGAGAGCCTCTCTGTGCTACTGACGATGTGATACCAAAACTGAATCATGAGTGGGTGGAATCTCATGCATTACTGCTTCTGGATAATTGTTCAACACCAACAGTCCATGTATGTATGATTAACTACATCCAGCAATCCAGACTCCAATTCTTTGCCATTATATCTTCAGGAAAGTTTGGATCTGGGTTGTCTATTGTCAGGCTCCAGCAGATGTGATCACATTGCCAGACACTGTGAACTCTGGTGAATTGGAGCCTGCATGCCTATGTGCCTGTGCCACATGTTCACTTTCCCATGAGGGCTTCTGATCCACTGCATTTGCAGCTTTCCTTCACGTTTGTGAATTCTATGCTGAAAACTCATGGTAATACATTTTATCATTAGCATAAGACTGTTTCCAAAGGGATGGTTCCAGGTCTGTAATTTGAAGGTTAAACAATGCTTTATGTTTTCGCTGTGATTATCCTTTGGCTCAAGTATACAAGTTCTGCTCTGAAAAACATTAATATTCCACAGATGTTAAATAGTGATGCCATCAGGGTAGTTTAGAGCTGATTTACAATTGATGACATCACAGAAGATCTTTATTTCTGCTCATTGGCACTAGTCATGTAGTGTTGCAACTTTAGCTTGAGATTAACATTGAGTGTGTCTGTGAAAAAAAGCATAAAAAATGACAATATTGAATCCTTGTGTAACTAGCAAAGCACAGTCATAATTAGGAAGGATCTGGACGTATAAGTATGTGCAAAGTTATGGAAATGTTAAGTTTTTATAAACAAAATCCTCTTAAATGGCAAATTAACTTCTTTAGAGTTGATGTGATACATTGTGTAAAAAGTGTGTTGGTGAATCCTATTGGCAAACAAAAAGTTCAAAAATTGAATTATAAATATAATAAATATACCATAAAATGTGTGCTATATAACATATAAATAATGTTCACATACTTTATGTGTGACACCACTTCTGTTCTGACAGCCTTCACCCATCAGGTTTGTTTCTCTTCTGTGCATAAGGGTGCACTGTAATTTTCACCTCCAGCACATGAAGGGATGTGTATATGTGTATGGATACACATATAGGAATGAACATTTTAGTTAATAAGCTCTGAAGGCCCAGGATAGAGGACATAAACATTGATGGGGTCATTGAGTCTAAGGATTGTTCTAGTTTTTTGCTGATGAATAGGCTATTAGGCTCTAGTATCACATGGTTTAAACTACATTTTCGTGGAAGAATTATTATATAATGACTATCTCTGCCATCTTTGTAATATACTGATGGTCTTGACAGATTTTCAGGGTCCATTTGTCAACAGACCCAGGAGGGGTGTCATGATGATAAATAATGACTGTATCATCCAGTGTTGTCTCTAGAGAGATGTCCCCTCCAGAACAGGGTGACTGGGGAAAAATGGCTCATGGCTCACACAGAATTGACATACAGACTGAAGGTTTCAAAAAACAGTATTTCAAACTAAAGGCAGATTCTGTATATTGGTATATATCACCTCTCCTCAGTGTGTTGTTACCCAAATAATTTCCTGGCATAGTTTACTCAACTAGCCTTTCCTGCTTACCTCTGACCTAATTTCTGCCTTCAAATGGTGCAGCATCCATTCATAACATGTGGGATGGGAGTGTCTGCCTTGTAGGCTGTATCTGAAAGCATATTAAGCAAAAACAATGGTGCCTGGAAGCCATAAGCCTGGACATGTCAGTGGATGATGCTGAAAATACAGTTTCTGGTTTAACTGTAATTTGAGATGCATTGAAAGTGAATAGTAAAGTTAATGTGTATACAAGTAACCCAAGTGTGTTTTCCTGGGATATCCAGGACAAAACTTTCCATCTGTTCGTGTATAAAATGAGTCTTACAGCCTCACAGTCCTTGCACTGTCCTATCTAGGTACAATTTTTGTGCCTAGCTCACAAAGGTGGATCAGTAGATAGTGACAGTAGATGTCCAGTGGCTGCCCAGGCCAGCAGCTGGAGTGGGAATGTGGAGGAGGGAGGAAGAAACATTAAAACTGTCTATATTCTGTGGGTGAAATACTTCACAAAACACATTCACAGACCTGAAGTAAGGAAATTAGAACACAAACCCTTCCTCCTGTCTAACCTCCCATTTTCCCTCTGTGCTGGGGTGTTTTCCAAAAAGTCATGTCAAGATTAATATCCTTACATTAAATTTTTGCCATTTCCAGCAAAAATAATTGCACCTTTTTACTGGCTGGAGATTGCTTAACACATTGTTTTCCATGTTGTCTGTTTCTATTTATTCTCATGTATGCATATACCTGTGAATGTATTCAGAATGCATGACCTGTACATCATATTGTAGTGGAATCTGCAGCAAGAAATGTGAACAGTATGAGGCCAATAATATTAATTTTAAAAATTGTTAGCAAAGCTTATTTCTACACCTCTGGCAAACCTAAAGCATTCAGTTGGAAACATCCTTTTGTGTCACATTCTGCAAGTACCGAGGTAAACAATCAATGCAGAATTAAATGCTCACTGCTCTACTAGAAACTAGCTGTGGACTAAGTGTAAGCCCTGATCAGTCAGCAGAAGACTCACTGAGCTGGGATTTTGGAATTTAGCTGAATCAAGGAAATTATTTTTTCCTAAATTTTGCTCATGTACTTGGCTACATATCTGAAGATAACTTTTATTAGGTATCTGATTTTTTAAAACTTTTATTAAGAGCTTTGTGAAGTTTATGAATTTTAGTTGAGATCTTTGATGACACATTATGTTATGCTATGCTATGCTATGTTATGTTATGTTATGTTATGTTATGTTATGTTATGTTATGTTATGTTATGTTATGTTATGCTATGTTATGTTATGTTATGTTATGTTACTGAAACTTTTAATAAATTTAAATAATACAAGAAGCTGCTTTTTTCTTCTAAAGCCAAGAAGAATGTTGTAGGCTAGATAATGAGCTTATTTAAATTTTTTATTTGGGCAATTATTCACTGTGCCAAGGAGTTTAGTGTGTTCTGGAAAGCTGGCACCTCTAGAGCTAGGATAACATTTTCTTCCTTTCTCAGAAGCAGCACGGAGCTGGAACTGGGGAGGAGTTAAACAGGAGAGGCTGCTGTATCCAAATAACATGCAGAGGTTGCAATGTAATGTGAAGTACTGTCTGGACACTCTGACCCATTCCACTTGCTCCTGCACTGGATGTGACATCCCTGCTGGACAGCTGGAAAACAGCCCTTAGCTTTGTGGATGTTCAATGTACCTTCAAGCTGCTCCTCTGGTGACCTTGCCAGTCACATTCCCCACTGGAAATGCAGGGACAGAAGGACAGGGTGGCAGTGTCCTTTCAGTTTCAGGTGCAGACACAGTGAGCAGGGTGCTCTGACACACCTTACACCACTTCACACCTTCTGCCTGGGTCCCCATGGCTTTCCACACCCTTCTGCCTCTTCCCAGCAAGTGCTCTGCAGGTGCTCCATGGATGTGGGGTGGCAGGAGAGATGTGCTCTGTTACACATCTGGTGTGCATCCTGCAGCAAAGTCCCTTGAGCCTTTCCTCAGGAAACCTCCACACCCAGTGTGACAAACCCTGCTTGTCAGATCCCACCAGTGTGGGGATTTCATGTCCACAGACAGAAGTTTTTTGTTTATTTAATCCTAATTTCATGCCTGCATTCAAGGCAATGGCTTTGTGCAGATGTTTACTCCCTCAAATATGCACACTCAGATTCTTGCACCTTTGGATCATTGTTCATTTAGCTGGAAAAAACACATGTATGGCTAATACATTGCTATTATTTAATCAAACTCTATTGAGATTTCCACAAAAACTAATGTTCAGAAAACTGAACATATTTAAAAAAATGCAACCATCATTATTTTTTAAAGTCCCAGGTGAACTAAGTTTATATAATATTATATTTGATAGATAAAATACCATGCAGAAGATAATCTTTGCCATGTATTTACATTTTCAGAAATGACAAATGAAAGAGCTGTGGGGACTTCACACTGCTGATATGGTTCCCATGCTGTTTTACATTGTTAAACAACATGTGCTTGGATGAGTTAGTGTCCCATCATAAATTCAAGCCTTCAAGCAAATTCTGACAAATCCTACACAGAATTTAATTACATTAGGAGGAAGAAACAAAGTTATTTCTTAGACTAAGAGTTTGCAGAGAAATGTAATTTCCATCCCTCCTCAGGCTAGCTTGATGTAATGTACTGACTGCAGCCAGTTTGAACCAAGCCCTAGAATTGTCAATGGGCATTTTATCCCAGGTTCTCTTGTTGAAAAAGTTACTTTTCTTGTGGGTATGATGGAACTGTGAATTAACATTGCAAAAGACTGTCTATAGTCTCTGGCTCCTGACTGTACAGCTTCTGTTTGCACAAAGTCTCCTCTGAACTGTGGAAGTGCAGGCTGAATCTATCCCACACTTGGACCAAAAAAATTGCTATTTTTAATTTTGTGTGAACAAACACTCTAAAGTACTTTATTACAGCTGATAAAAATGAAAGGAGATTTTCTCATGTAGATGAGTTTAAATGTCATGTGAGTGACCACCTTGACAGAACTGAAGATTTCCACTTTCTTAACCTCATCTTCAGTCTCTCAGGCTACAGATTTCTTCAGTCTACCAAGTCTGAGCTGTGGTGTTGAGCTCAATGCCCAACTTAATCTTCTGCATTTCTCAATGGTATCTGGAGAGAGATGAGGTTGTTCTGTCTCCAGCTCCCCAGGAGCTGGGGTGGTTTCTGTGGGGGTCACACCACTGGTCCTGTTCTCAGCCTGCTGCTTGGCTCACAGGCTCTGCACAGAGCATCCTTCTCCTGAAAAAGATCTGGCAGAGGGATAAGTCCAACCCTGGCACATCCTCAGGGCACCCAAAGCCTCTTGAGTGTTAACAGCAAGGGGGGGCTGTGCCTGAGCTCCTCCTCCTGATGGGAAACTGTCTAGACAAGCACATTTATCCTTTCACTGAAAGACATTGACCATACAGCTCCTCTGCACCCTAATGACCATACTTCCTTCATACTCCCTGCTGCTGTGCAGAATACTCTGTGCTCTAATGGCTGAAACAGATCATTGCAGTGCTGGTCTTGGTGTGTTTGCACTTCAGATTAAAGGATATGGTTTTGACAAGACATCTGCTGAACAAACCACTTTTTCCTTAATCAGCATGCTCTGCCCCTATCTGCTTAATCTCTTCTAAGTCTCATGACAAAAATAATTGAGCCCACAATCTCAGAAGCATAGGCTCTTAGGGGATTATTTATGGCACTGACTAATTTGGGATTTATTTCTTAGAGGGATGCTGTGTCTGGAAATCTAGGCACCCCTAATTTTCCTGCCTTTAAAACTTTTATTACACTGTCAGGAACTTTCCCTTTC
Source organism: Muscicapa striata striata (assembly GCA_030060385.1). NCBI lineage: Eukaryota > Metazoa > Chordata > Aves > Passeriformes > Muscicapidae > Muscicapa > Muscicapa striata. The sequence continues at coordinate 159,832 of JAREIS010000503.1, read as the reverse complement.
CCATTTTTTTAACAGTAATTACACTGTCAGATAAATCAGTAAATCCTTTAGATTAGATATTTTGCCACTGGACCATTTCCATGTGGAGTTTTCTGTGGTCCATAAAAAGTGGATTTTCCTGCAATGGAAGTACTTTTTGACATCTCTCTTTTACGTGAGTATCATTTTTTGCAGCAGTTGCAAAGGTCTGATATCTCAGTTGTCTTCACTTCTGTATTTGGTTGCTGGTGTTGAGCAGGTTCAAAGACAATAGGCAAGCTGAAGTCAGGCAGACTGTGTGTATGTTTATTTGGTTCCCTAGAGCCAAGGTAAATCTTGTCATCCCAGTTCCATTATGACTGTACTTGCTTGCTACTTCACCCACAGATTTGTTTCATGTGATTTTGGTTTGGAGATGCCTTGCAAAGCTTCTTATGCAAATGGAACTCTGCATGATGCAGGAGTCAAATAACTGAGTGCCAGTGAATGTGAAAAACCTGACAATGCCTGCACCATGCCCTGCAGGTGAGGGACATGGTCATGAAGGGAGCAGGAATAAACAAGGAATAAACACAGGCATCTTTCATCAGCTCATGTGGCTTTACAGCACTACATTTGGAGCTGGTTTCTGAAACTGGCTTCACTGCTGAGTCACTGTGTGTGGGTGGCAGAGGATGGTACAAATAAGCCCCAGCTCCTGTGTCCTGCTCCACAGGTGACAGACCTCAGTGTAGTTATTTGCTCTCTCAGTGTTGTAGTCTTCCCACATCTGAAAAAGGAGGGGTGAAAATGAATCCACCTTTTCTGGTGCCTGGACACTAATGAAGAGCCCTGCATAAAGTTATGAATAATTTTGCTTCACTAATGTCCTGATCAGCCTGTCTCTTATGAGAAGTGCTGAAACTTTATATTCTCTTGGTGATTTTTTTGGAGCTATAGATCCCAGGGGTTGTTAATGGCATCACACAGGAAAGCAGATAGTCACACAGGCAAAATTAAAGCTAACTTTTCCTGTGTGACACTGCAGTGAGCAAATATTCACATGCTGAACCAACTTTAGCTCTGAGACGAGGAGGAGGAGGTAGCTGGAATTTTGTGAATCTCTGGGAGGAGAATGAAAGTTGGAGGGTCAAAAACCAGCAGATACTGAAATCTCTCCCTTTAATACATGTCATCAGTTGTGCAGAGCAGGAAGAAACTGCAGTGGTGCCAGAAGCATGGTTGCTGTCCTTAAAGGCATTTATTTGGGGATTGCTGCATTCCTGGTTCATTTCAGGAAAGTGTGGGTCCCTGAGCTGCTGTGCACCCCCTCTGAGTCAGGGGCAGCAGCTGGGGCAGAGCACACCCAGCTCACAGCTCATGGCACCAGCTCTCACAAGACCCTTGTTGTGGTGCCCTCTGCTTTTACTTTCTTCTTCCCAGCTGTTTCCATTAAGCATGTTTCACCTCTGGGCAATGTTGCACTGGATGCAGCCTGCCCTTCCTCTTGGCCATGCAAAGGTGAAATCATGCTGGTGCTGGCATGCTCATGTGAGCCCTTGTGACTGCTCAGTTTATGGTGTAGCTCTGTACAGGGAAATCAGTGCTGCAGGCACCATGGCTGTGTTTGCTCTCACCTGCTTTCCTGGCTCTGAGGAGAGCCTATGACCTTCCCCAGGGTGGGAAGGAAAATCATGTTCCTTGCCACTTTCTATGCTCCATAGAAGAATTATTTCTTATGAAAGGGAGGAAAAAATGTTTCTCAGCCTCTGAAGTGCTCTTACCTCTTAGAAATATGCCCATAAAATGCTCTAAATGAAAAGCTTTCCTCTACATATTTTATCATTTAGCCAGAAGTGCCACTGTTGTGGAAAGGCTTCATTTATTACTTTGCTTAAGTGTCAAGTACTCATTTCTGGTTTAATCTGAAGACTATTTCAGACTTGAGCTCTTTGGGAAAAGGAAATGAAAGTGGGCTCAAGAGTCCTTTGTTTCTGAGCCCCTGGTTACCACTCATGAAAATGCTTTTATGCTAGAAATGGATAAAAACTACAAGGGTTCATTCAGGAATGTAACATCCATTTAATTGATCCATTCACAATCCCAAAATTAAAGACAGGATTTATTAAGCTTTGACATATGGGCTGAGTATGCTCCTTTTGTTCTAGATGACGTTTTCCTCCTCTCAAATTTAGCTAAAAAATGTAATAGCCCCTCAGCTCAACAGATTCACAAACCTTCTTTGTCTCCTCTTGGTCAACCATTGACTCTTTGTACAGCCCAACAAGGAATCACAGTCCCAATGGACAGTCCCACTATGCTGTGGAGTAAGAAAACCAAAAAGGACTACCATGAATTATAGATTTCACTGAGATACAACCACTGACAAGAGTAATGACTAGCTTCTAGGCTTAGCTTTTCTAGGCTTTACTTTCATTACTGAGCCACAAAGGTGTAAATGGGCTGAAAGTGTTTCCTGCATTCATGGAGCCATGGAAAATCTAACAAGTGCTGTGGAACATGGACATTTTTCATGGCATCATGTTTTATTTTTAAGCTCAGAAATACCAGCTTCTTCAGACAAACATACAGTCCCTCTCAAACATGAAATATACCTCCTGCCTTTTTCTTGACTATGCAAGTCAGAGCTGTTGAACCTGTTTTGAATCCACCAGGAGCAGGTTAATCAGAATTTCATATTTTAATTCAGAATATTTTAATTTCAGGATTAAAAGGAGAAGGTAACTGGATTCCTTGGAATGTGTGTGACATTGAAGGAAATGTAGGCTAAGGTGGGTTTAGGGCACAGCAATTCTTTTCCAGTCTGTGCTGTGCTGGAGGCTGAAGCAGCGAGAGCCCTGAGTAGAGGTAGGTTTCTGAAATACATCATACATTCTGAATGTTGTCAGAATATCACTTGGACCCTGCTAGTCACAAGGACTCTTTCTGCAATGTCACGAGCTGCTGACAGCCATAAACTACATCATCCAAACCATGCAACACAAACAAAAACGTTATTCACTTATTTATTTTAAGTTCAACCAGACACAAAAAATCCCACTGTTTCACTGCCTTACATATGTTGGATTTTCTTGCACATCTTTCAAGATAGCTGAGTCTTCCCAAACTGCTTATGTGGGTTAGGTTAAAGTCCAGACCTCTGGGCTGTGATGCTGATGAACCCTCTGAAAGTCACCCTCCCACTCTGCCCAAGAGCTCTTGGAAAGGGCTTGGGGTGCTTCTCAGCAGTTCTGCCCTCACCCCACAGCAACTCCAGCTCCTCCAGCAGCCTTCCCTCACCTCACAGTGAGACTCACATTAATTACATCAGTCTCATCAAAGCTGCAGGGCCAGTAAGTGCCTGTGGTGGGCAATACAAATCCTTTTGCAGTCAAAACTGGAAAACTCATTTCCTAATCTCACTTTCATGTTTGCATGGCCCTTCCATTGGTTTGTGCCCCAGAGCATTGATAAGGACAAGGTGAATTTTGTGGACGGTACAAAATCAATTGCATCCTGTGACATGCTGGGGTACAAGACCCTCTGATCCACAGGTGAGAAGCTGCAGCCATTTCACAGGCGTGCTGACTCCCAAAGTTACCACCTCAAATTCTGCTGGCCTCCTAGACAGCAGAGAAGTGCTCTACTCACCAGTCAGGGACAGCTCTCAGCCTCCTCCCTATTACCTGTCCCTCTTGCCATTGGTATCTGTACCAAAATGGTACATTCTGAAACCTCTCTGCTTTAAAAGCTGTTTGCAGCAGAGCTACACCAGGGGGCTTCTACTTCTTGCTTTATTTAATGCCCAACCCAAAAGTTTTGTTTAATTAGAAGTGTATCTTTTAGAAACAGGAGTAATTCTTGTGGGCAGACACCCTGATTTCAAAGACTACATCTATGTCACCTGGTTATTAAGAAGGGGTTTTGCCTAGGATAGCTGAAATAATTTGCCAAGAGAAAACCAGAGAACCATCCCTTGCAGCATTATAGATAGCAACTTCTAATGAAGTGGGCAAAGTTGCTATTGTAGCTTTAAAGTTATTTAATTTCTCCCCCCTTTAGTCTGATTCTCTTAATTTAATATGGCTTGCAATTAGCTTCATTCAGAACAGCTTGCTCAAAATCACTTACCAAAACAAATCCTTTGGCACCATTACAGGGAAATGCTTGAAGGTCTGCAAACCCCTCACATACAGATAAGGAGGGTGAATTCTTTTCTACAGTGTGTGCTTGTTTCTTGTGCTAAAAATGAAGCCAAATTTTTCTGCATTTACTTCAGAGGAGACAAATAGCCTTATCCTAGAGCAGGTAAGGTAAGTGTGGTGGATGTGAGGTTTCCTTTTGATTATGTTTTTTTTAAAGCTGTGTCTGAGGTGACACCAGTATTTCTTTCTTCGCATTTTGCAGGACTAAACTCAAACTGAATTCTACAACCCTGTGTTTTCAGATGTTGTTGGAACAAACATAAAACGTTTTAAAATATATCCATTTTCTTTACAGTTTATGTTAAATTATGGGTACCAAGTTAAAAGTATCACCCTCTCTTTGTCTTCTGTGGGACCCATGCTGAGGCTCTCTGAGCTGCTGAGCAATAGAAAGTATAGCTAGAGCTTTTCATTTATTTCTATGTGAATTGCATATACATGTGTACCCTCATATGCAGGCAATTTGGAGGGACATTTGCTGCCTCCAAAATGTATTCAAATTGCTTGTTTTAAGCAGCTATGTTGGTTATAAATAGTTTTCACAATGTTTGGTTTTGTTTTCTCATTTCTTTGCTTTTTAGCAATATTGAACCTGATGGAGAAACAGATTTGTTTTCTTTTTTTAATGATTATTGTCTATGCTGATGACTTTTCCCCAGTAAAATGTAGGACAATTGATTAAAGCTGTGAAAAGTAATTTGTGTTGTTTTGTTAAGCTTGCCACTATTTCTGTGTTGCTTTTATGTTAGGCTGCAGACTGTAAGCCTGATTTTAGGAGCAAATCATAAGTGGAATGAATATGTGTTACTGTGAGAAAAGAATGAGAATTAAAAAGCTGTGATAGACAGTCCAGTGGTGCTTTCCTGCTGCCTCTCTTTTCAGGTTAATAGCTGGTCTCTCTAAAGGACAGGTCTCTCATTCTTCCACAAGCTTTCTTGTAAATGTCTTCTTCCCAAATCAAGTCAAGCTGTGGAATCCCTCTAAAAATAGTCATAGTAATAAAGAAATGTACTCTGAACATTTTTACCATCTAGTCTGAAATGCTTAGTTTTTGCTACCGAAACAAAAAGTGTGAGAAGAATATTGTAGCAAATAAACAATAGTATAAGTAATAACTAAACAAATATCCATTTAGATGATACATCATACAAATTGGTCTAAACAGTTCTCTATTAATCTGTTTATATCACTTTCTCTCACACTTCTCATCCTAAGCCTTTTAAATCTGATATCCTGCATAATATCAAATGAGTGCTGAGCAATTCTTCCTTGACAACATAATGTGGAGATAATACTTTGCACATCTAACCCAGTATATACAAATATAATAGCATATGGCACAAAATTAGGCTGCTGGCTGCTGTTTCACTGAACTAAAAGGCTCTTTTGGTCAGAAATGGAACACACTGTGTTCAAATCTTAATACAGTGACAAATTAGATAATAGTGAATCTAGGGTAGATACCCTTATGGTACATTAGGGGATGCTAGGGCTGTAAAGCTACATCTAGATTAGGGTATTAGAGATATTAATTTTTTTTTACTGGTGAAGAGACCAAGAGGCATGATCTCCCCTGCCCATGTAAGCAGGCTATAAAACAGCATGGTGAGGCACACACAGCCTGCTGGAATGGCCCTCAAGGAGCTCTTCCCTGTAAGTGTCCTTGGGGATGGCCTGGGAAGAGAACACTGGCTCACATGGCCAGGGACCAGCCTGAGCATGTGAACAGTGTCCAGCAACACAGAATTTATAATTTTTCCCAGTAATAGTCCTTGGCACTGTTTAATGCAAACCTACATGTTTAGCATGGTCTTTGTGCTGGTTTCATATCTGTTCTTGCTGCTCACCTATAGGCTTGGTTCACCACATCCCAAATTCATCATGCCAGACCCATTTGTGTGTGAAGGACTGGAGCTGCCACTTTGCCAAGCAGAGAATGGAAGGGAAGGATGACTGCACAGGGAGGGGGATTCAAGGCTGAACACTGAGAGGCCTGGGCACACTTTGTCATTTAAACAGATCAGGAAATACCAGAATGCTGAAGTACCACTTGTAACACATACAGTCAACAAACAATCATCCAATTGCACAGTCTGCAAATACAATGTACAGAAAACAGTAAAGGGAATAATGAAGTAGGCCAGAACGTGGGATTATGTGGGATAGACACGCTTCTGTTGCCTCCATGCTTTGACTGCCTTTTATCCTGACTTCAGCTGTTTGTGTCTTGGGGTTTTTTGTCCACTGTTCGGGTTTTCTTTTCAGTTTGTTGTTAGACATTCACAATCCCCCACCAGTTTAATCAGAAACTCCAGGATAGCTACATGTGATGCCCAGAAATGGACAAAAGACTTTTTCTGGAACCAGTGTTTAATGGAGATTGAATTTTAAAAATCTATAAAATTGTTATTTTCTTCTGACAAATGGAAATAACACAGACAGGAATGATTTTCAGTGGGCTTTATTTTTGGCTGATTCTAAGCTGATTAAATTAAACATTCATTCTTCTTCACAAAACCAAGGCAGGTTGTAGCATTACTGTGCATATGTTAATGCAAAATTGTATTTTGGACTCAAAAACTACAATTCAAGGTGACCAACAACAACCACAAAAAAATCATAATCATAAGTAATTTTTCTATGGTTCTTTTTTTGACCATGTCAGGTAGCATATTGTATGCTGTTTGGACTTGGTACTTTGAAAATACCTCTTAATTACTACTCTAGAAGTTTATTTGTTACTAAATAAATATAGTACCTATATGCTGGATATGAACAGAATCTAAACAGAACAGAAAGTGAGGAATTTAGTGACAGTTCAGAATAATTGTGCTTCTGGCCAGCAAAAAATCTAGTATGTTTTGGAGGGGAAACAAAACCTCAGGGGGGAAGGCAGCTTGTTGCCATCAGCAAATAAGTGGCAGGAAGTCATACTTCACATTGAACTAGAATAACACAAATGACACAGGGAAGCACAAGCTAATAACTGCAGCCATTTTGCTGGGGGCAAGTAATTGAGAGACATGGGAAGCAGTTGTAGGAATGCCAAAAAAGACATCATTATTGGCTATTAGATGGGACATGTCAAAAAGGCACAGACAGCTGAATATTAAGACACATTTGAATAGACATATCTGTAGCAGCTCAGACAATATTCTACAGATGGGGAGCTAATGCTCAGGAATGACATAAGCAAGGAAGACATGAAGATATTTGCCCTCCACTTTAGCTCTGCTGTGTCCATGATTTGTGAGCAGCTCACCAAGTCCCAGTGAGACAATGTGATGCTCTATGTGGGCTGTGCAGATTGCTGGGTCATCTCCTTCTCTTGCAAATCCATAATGGCCAGCAGCTAGTGTGAGGATTGCAAAGAAGACAGAGGTTCTTACAGTCTCATAATAACTCCATTCACTGCACTAGACTGTATTATGTGTTGACTTCCATGTCAGCTTACAGATAATGGCTGTAGAGGAGAAACAGCTATGTAAATGGAATTATTCCATGTTAGGTGTTCTTAGCACTGGAAATAGGAAATGCAACCTCCTTTTTTTCAGACTAACAATTTTATTCTTATTATGAAACAGAAATAGAACACATGCTTCTACAATTTTAATTTTTCAAAATTCTCTTTGCTTTCAAATCAGTCTTGCTTGGATATGGCTATACATTGCTTATTTTATTTCTGTGATTAGACTCACTGGGACAATGACAGTAGCTCATGAGAACTATATCCACAAGCATAGCCAGGAATAGTAACATTGGCCTGGGCCATTGCACTGGTTTTGCACTGGGGAAGCTGCAGTGGGGTGATTTTTGAACAGGCAGAATGATGCTACCTGGTTTTGATGGTGCTGCTCTGGAGGAGCTGGTGTCCTCCTTTACTTCTCAAAGACTCATCTGGCAGGGAGCCACTGGTGGGATATGTTTTTATGATGGGGAACATTCCCTTTTTAGGGTTATTTGGCTTCTCTAATTTTTCATTAAGATAATTCCATACAGGCTTAAGCAAATAGAGGTTTAGCAATGGCTTTCATATATTTTGGTTTCTGTCTGAGGAAAACCACAATTTTCTCAAGAAGTTGATTTTATGTACTGGGAGTTTTTGTTTGTGTAGGATGCTGGTACTGGATGACTCAGAGGGCTAAGAAGGGATGCAGTGACCCAGAGTCCTTGGAGCCATTGGGATAATGTAGGTTCCCATTAGCCTTATCTTCTTTTGACAGTGCAAAAACACTTCTAATGGTGAGTCAAACATTAATGATGTTTCATATTGATTACTAAATGTAAAGGGCAGTTTAAACAGCATCTGGAACACTTGAATGCCACCCTTAAGCTGTCTGGGAAGGGAAGTGATGCCTCCCAATTGTGACCTGCAGGCTGTGTGCTCCTCTGAGTGCCATTAAAAAGAAAGGGAATTGGAGGATGTGTAATTTACAGAAAAGAGCATCCCTGTTTAGTCACTTTCTTCCTTGCAATGTACTGATTTGCATATGCAGGGACATTTTAATTTAAGGGGCCAGAGCAGCAGGACACCAAGTTTCTCAAAGCAAGTGACCAACTCTAGAAATTCTTCTAGACAGCAAAAAAACAAGTTTCATCTTTAGTTCATCAGCCATATTGTTTATTTTAACTCATAAGCTAATACAGTATAAAGCATGAAAATATCAGCCCCATAAAAATCAAGTCCAGCACCCTCTAATGATGATTTGTCTTAAAACAGGGTCCTGCAACCTACATTAATTCTGCAATCTACCTTAACAGGCTCTTAAAATAACTTTACAGGGCAACATTTGACATCCTTTACTGTAGTATTTTTGTCAGCCTCTGTAGTCACCAATATAGGGTCTTAAGACAGAACAGAATGTCTCCAAAAATGAGCAAATATGTATGAGAATGTTACACAAATTTTTAATGCAGATATGCTACCTTTTGAAAGATTTTGCTGGTAAATGCCATTGATGGCATGTTTATTACTAGTTTTAATTATGGCAAAATAAAAATCAAATTATTTTTAGAAATGAAAACTGCTGCCACTGGGCAACATTCTTAAGAGAAGATGGAGATATCTTAATCAAACAGTAAGTTTGAACAGTAATAGATAAATTGTATTTATGCTGTTTTATTCTGTTTTGCCTTAGAAAGACTCTTAATGAAAGTATGCAAAAAAAAACTAAAAAAGGGTAAGGTTTATTTGGTATTGTCTGGTTGTCTTATTAAATGCACAGAAGAGGTTAAGTAATGCAGGATTGGACTTTTTCATCACTGAAATCAGTAAAAATGAAAGATTTTGACATTAATATTAATCATTGCAGAGAGGAAGAGGCTGCCTTAAGACCTGTTTGCTTTATTGAGGCTGGTTTTCAGACTTCATGTTTTAAACTTAGGTTATTCTTTTCTCCTAAAACAAGACAGCAAGCACATGTTCAGCCTACCTATTAATCTCCAGCCAGCAACTTTCAGTTTGGAACCAAAATCATCTTCCATACAAGCAGTGTGAGCTGAAAGTCAAAAGTGCTGAGCAGCTGGGCTTTTATTAGTCCCATCTTCATCAAGTGTACTCAGTTAAATGTGTACAGTCAGTGCTTTGGGTTAAATTGCCTGAAACATTTTTGCTGAGCTTTCTTCTACTGTGTTTGAAGCCAGAGCTGTGTTTGCCCCAGCTCTGTGCTCTTCTGTTCAGCATCTAAGTTTTATATACGTGGTGCACCTTCCATGATACAGCTCTGGGTGGGATCAGCACAAAGATGTGTGATCATTTTGTGCCCATGGGGCACATTTCACCCAAGGACTTCTAAGTCTCCCAGTGGATGGAATTAGGTGCAGAAATATATCTCTTTTATTTAAATTGAATTACCAGTTGTGGAGACCAGGATCCCAGACTTTGGTATCTGCCACTATGTCAGTGCTGGATTTAAACCACTTAAGAATAATCATAAACAAAATGAGAAGTTGTGAAATGATCAGGTGATAAAATGACGATTGTCCTCTCTCCACACTGGAGAGTCACATATGACTTGCAATTGTAATTTTGTAACAAAGAGAAATAACCTTCCCAGAAGAGATGCAGCCTAAGAAATTGGTTTGAAAAAATGTCAAAATCTCCTTAAGTAATGCAAGGGATTGCACTGCTAGTCTGCTAGTGCTTGCAGATGGGATGGAGAATCTTATGTCTTGGAATCCTGATTTTCAGGATTTTTGGACTCAGACTGTTCTAGAATGCAGGCTGTGTTTCATGAACATGTGTACCCAGCTGGGCATGTATGTACAAAGCTGGTATTTTGCATTTATAAAAAGTGAAATTAAGAACATAGGAGTTCAAAAGATACACACAAAAAAAATAAATGAATAAAATTAACAAATAGAATTTGTAGTGTAAAAATTGGTTTTAAGTTTATCTGCTTGAGTTTTCTAGGATTGCATTCTCAACTCTTTGTCACAAGTTTTAAAATTCAGTCAGTGCAGAGAAAAGTGTCCATCAGAGTTGGTGTCCATCATGGGATTGAGTTTAAATGGAGCACAGTGGTGTATCAATGGCAAAGAGAGCTGAGCTGAGTAACTGAGTCACCCATGTAATGTGACCTTCAAAGAGGGACAGTGACAAAGATGGAGTTTTTCTCTACAAATGCTAAAATTTTCTGGATATATTAATTTCCCTCACCTGTTACCTACACATATATGAGTCAGAGTAGAAAATTTGTAATGATAATTTTCCCCTTTTTTGTTTGTTGGCTGACATGAATTTTAACTCAATATCAACTTGTTTGATCTATAGTGATTAAGGATTTATGTTTAGGAGTTCTGACTTTTTAAGTTTCTAGGGCTCACATTTAGCTCTGTTTGAGCTGTGCTCCCTTGACATGCTCATACCTATGCATTTAGGAAAGGTGATGCTTGCCAGTGGTTTTTGGATGAATGACAGAGCTCTTTAGAAATAAATTACTATCTGACTTCCTTCTTTTTTCATATTCATTTCCTGACCAGACAGCCACAGGTCACATGAAGACACATTTGCATTAGTCATGCTGCCATGTTTCAACTGGGGACCCAACAGTACCACATATACTTCAGCTTTGCTATTAGCTCTAAATACGAGGTGCAAAAACACTTTCTGTTGTCTCACCATTTGTAAAGTGGTTCTGCTGTTTAATTTTTCCTCAGAAGTGCTGGGAAAATTAATACAAGCTGGAAACATTTAAAATTAATTTTAAACTTGTAAAGGGCTTCTAAACTTCTAAGTATTGTTTGTTTAATTGAGCTACCACTTTCTTTGTCCAAATGTAGATTTGAAGCATAACAAACATAATAATGAGAGGAAAAACAGAGAAATATGTTTTGAACCAATTTTTTAACAATCAGCTACCAAACCTAAGTCTTCTCTGCTGGTGGACAGCAAAGAACTGATTGTCCTTTTTTCTTTGTTTTTTTTTTTTTTTTTTTTTTTTTTTTTTAAGGGAACATTCAGAGTGCTGATGCTTTGAATGAATTCCAGCATGAGTAATTACATCCTACCATATTTAAATATCAATTATATATGGGGTTTTTTCTTATTCATTTCCTGTTTCACACTGGTGGATAACTTTGCTGTGCCCTGCTGAACAGTAGCCACATTCACCCTGAAGTTGGCAGTGATTCTGTGGCAGACAAAGTGATATCTTTATGTCTTAAGGATGATTCTCTGAATGCTTCCACTCACACTGGTTTTATTCTACTCTTCAATAGTGTCTGCTCTGACTTACAGCAGCATAAGTGTGTGGGGGAATTATGATACAATAACAATTATATAGATATTATATCATCAGTAGTACTTGATGTAGCAGGAAATTTATTGATATAAAGCTGAATTCTGTAAAATTCACTACTCAATATTAAAAAAAAAAAAATAACTTAGAATTAGTATTTATCATCTTGCTTTTTTTCCTCGATTTAATCAGGATGAATTGTGAATATGGACTTTCCACTTCAATTAATTTACAGAACATTAATTAGGCCCCTGGTATTTATACTGTGTACAGTAGTGTGGTATCTGAGTTATACTCAATAGTTACACCAAGTACTATTCAATTACTCTTTCCACAGAATATTATGCCAGATTTCTTTGAGGGAAAAATATAAAACTCCATGACCAAAAAAACCTGTATTTATTTCTGAGGGACATGGCTGAGAGCTCATGAGTGATGAGAAAATCAAATTATTTTCATTTATTTGCAAGCCAACTTCATGCAATGAAGAAAGAAACACAGATGAGGACTGTTTCAGTTTGGCTTTGATAGTATTGTGAGATACTGAGTCCTCTAAACCCCAGGCTGAATAGAAACTCAAGATAACCTTGCAGGTAACCTTGCAGTATCATGCCCTTTATTTGCCAGAATATAGGGTCTGATACTATAGTACTGACAAAAATAAGGATGTTTCCAGATGTCTCTAAAAGAAGCTGGATGTGATTCTTAAGTGTCTTCCAGTCTTGCTTTATCTGGACTTTGGTCCTTAAGAGCCATTTTGGAATATTAATCATAGGTTTGGCATTCCACTGATGGGTACCTGCTCAGCATGTTGCAGATGGTGCATCTACAGAATGGGGCTGATCTCAACACCTTTAGCATGAGCAGAAAATCCCTTAATTAAGGTGATACTGGCCTTAGCTTTCAAGTTAAATTGGGTGTTATATTTGTGAAGACATTTGGTCTCTCCCAGTTGCAGAGACTAACCAAGGTGGCCTGCAGTGAAATATTAGGGCCTTGTTTTATATAATTGCAATTTTGGAGTAATGTTTTATGCTTGTGAAATCAGATAAAGAGTTAATGCCTAAAGAGGAACAGAGGCTAGACAATGTTAAAGGAATAAATTAGGTATTTATTAAAATGCCTTCAAAGATACACCTTGGGCAGTACAAGAGCCTGGCTGTGGCTCCACCCAAGATGAACCCAAGGTGGACAACTGGTCACGAATTTTCACCCTTTTTAAACTTTTGATCCATTTCCATATTGGGGTTAATTGTCCAATTGCAGCTTCAGGTAATGAAGTCCCATCCTCCCAGATTGCTCTCCTAAATTTGCTGTTGTTTGCACTTTTTGGGCCTGAAGCTGCAACAGTGTCCTTGGTTCTCAGGCTTGTTTTGTCTAACTAAACTGTGAAGAGAACTTGCCAACACTTTATATGAAGTTCAGAGTCACACACTAAGGCAGTACAGAATCTGAAAAATGTAAAAGCTAAAACTTAAAGCATCAGAGTCACTGGTCTAGGGGCTATGTAGAAATTGAAGGTTTCTTAGTTCAGACATCACCAAACTATCCCAAAAGATAGAACCAGATCCAACAACAAATTAAAGTTACTGCTGACAGCTGTGCTGTTTGCCAAGCAGCCAGACAAGCCTTGATCTTTTTTTCTCAGTACTCTTTTAATGGGCAGAAGAATTGTTGTTTCTTTTCCCGTCAGGCAATTTACATCCAAGATTCAAAAGAGGGAGCAGTGACTGGGTGACCTTGACTTGCATAGAACAAAGCTTCAAACAGAGTTAAACTGTTTCTAGTGGGCCTGGCTGGTCTTTTGACAATACTCTTGTATTGCTTTGGGTTACCCAGAGTCCACAGGCACAGATTTATTCTGCACTCTGATTGCAAATGCCTATATAAGCTGGCAATCTGAGAGATTTATAACTAATTGCAATGACTGAAGTGTTAATTCTGAAGTATCTCACTAACATATACCTTGTTCATGTTTCTATCTGCTAAGCAAGATAAATCTGTGAACAGGAACTTCAGTGCACATCAGTCTTGTTGACTAAAGATCATGTATTGAGAGTTTGTTATTATGTGAAGCAAATTACCTATTAGAATAATGGTTTTGAAGTTGCATGCAGGGCTGGCATCATTTGGATTAATGTATTCATTTCATATAAATTAAAATAGGGTTTCATATTATGGAACCAGCTATAGGTGCACTAACGGGGACAATCTGTACATGCAATCCACAGAGGCCCCTAATTTTGGACACCAAGAAGAGTTGTGGATGAATGTTTGTACATAGCCTGTACATGTATAATATTTCTGCTCACCTAATTCACACATGGGCATGTTCGAAAATAAACCCATATATCATTTTCCTTCTTTCAGCAGAACAAGAGTGAGTTTCATTCAAATGACACTGAAGCCCAATTGCACTGGAAGACAGATCAGTATTCAAACTGTCAACAAAGGAGACTGATGTTGGTCATAAGTCCCATTATCTGACAGCTCTGATGTGGGCTTGAGTTGAGATACAGCTGTGATCAATGCTACTTAACTCTACCACTGATGGCTCATCTACACGTGGTAGAACAGAGACCAAATTATGCTGAAAAGCACTAATAAATGGGGTTGCTACCTGTGATGTGACACTGACAAACAAAGCATGGTCTCTGGATGACACAGTTTTTAGATGTACTTTAGTACAGCACCCAGTGCAGCTGTAACAGTGCAGCAATGATTGTGCCAGAGCTTGGAGCTGCACATACTGCACAGGGCTAGCAAAGAGGTAGCTGTGTAATACACCTTCTAGAATTACCTCTCATCCCAGCAATTCTAGCTGATTATTGAGATACTGACATTTTGTTAGATGGTTGTGCATCACCTCTGCACAAGCACCCTCTAAGGTTTTGTATCCCAATTCCTAATCTTATTGTTTTCTTATATTTCTTTACTATTGAGAGGAGGTCGTGCTGTATTACAGCTGGCTGGCTCATAAATTCCCATGGCATGTGAAGATCTGAGCTTGTACTTCCTGAATATTTTTCACACTGTAATGAAATTAAATAAATTTGAAATAAGGAAGAGACACATGCACATGCTCTAAGCTGGCCAGAAATGGTGCCTTCCCAAAGGGTTGTTGGGGACCCCAGTTTTGTACCTGCTTTGCCTTACATGGAGCAGAACCCCAGACTCCAGGTAAGCCTCCTTATTCTTATAATATAATATAATATAATATAATATAATATAATATAATATAATATAATATAATATAATATAATATAATATAATATAATATACAGAGTACCTTAACTCTGATGATAAAGGAGAGTTCATTTCTTCCCTGTCTTCTTCTTTGGACTGGACAGCAGTGTCCCTCAAGAGGCTATTACATATTGCTAGGATACAGTATATCAGGAGGATGCTGACATAAAAAAATCAGCCTGTGAATTTCCTACTGCTAAAACTGCCTTATTTTGGTTTTATTTTGAAAATAAGTGTTAAATATGGTCATTATGACAAGAATGAATTAATCTAAATTCTCTTTGTCTAACTTTCTACTTAAAAACTTCATTACCTGCTGGGTTGTTTGGTTGGGGTTTTTTTTAAGATCAGATTGTTCTTCTAAGGCTAAAGCATGCTGGATGCCTGGAAGCATTTCTGTTTTCAGTGAGAACTTCTGTTAACATGATTCAATCATTTCTAAATGCAGACATGTGCTCAGCAAATTTGATAAGCCCTGAGATGAATTTAGATGCACAAAAATGGTGAAGCAGCCTAATCCTTCCTACAGAAGATAATGTTTAAACAAATTTACTTCATTCAATGAAACACCTGGGCAAGCTTATTTAATATAGTCTTTGCATTTAATTATCCCCTCAGATGGGGCACTTGCCATATTTCAAAATATGATTATTTTCTTTGCTATTAATTATTTTAAGATCCTCAAAGGAAACTAGGAGAGAAATAAAAAAGGGGGTCTTAATTAACCTGAGCCACCAAGAGTCATCTTTCTGGAATAGAGAAGATGGGATATGGAACTGAAAATAAATAGTGGTTTAAAAATCATGAATAATGAAGAATAGCTCTTAAAATCTGAAAAGAATTCTATATGAAGGAATTGTTGCTAGGCATTAATATCAGAAAGGCACACTTCCACATAAAACTGTCTTATAGAGGAAAGACAGTAATGGAAAAAATATTTCTGTGAAGAAATCAATATGCACAAAATTATTGGCAGAAGTCAAGGAGGTGCAAAATTATGATATATCCAGAGAATAATACAGCCCAGAGCCAGTGTCTTCAGTTCTTCTCTCATTTTGCTCTTGTGGGGATGGCATAAAGGAAGCTATTCCTTTTGGGAAGAATTTACTCCAGAGTATATTTCTGGCAAGTAGTTTTACTAAAAGTAGTATCACTGCATAATCCTATTAGTCCTGTCCTTGCAAGAAGCAATTCTGCATGTGAAAATAGGAGACCCTGTTCTCAGCACAACTGCAGTAGGGATGGGGTTTGGATGTTCTAATTCTAGACAGCAAATCAACACACTATGGCAGCTTGTGCCAGAGTAATTAAATCACTGGGGCTTTTTGCTCCATCATTACTACTTGAAAGGATATTTACTATGTGGGTTTGCACAGGACATGTGTCATTGTATGCATGCATCCTCTAAATGTTGCTTTGGTTTCCTAGCCACAAGCAAGAGGAAATTGTGCATGTTTTAGGCAATTATTCAGTGTTGTACTTTCAGCTTACTCTTGTTTAATCATTTGATGGTATTTTGCTACTTGAAAGTCTAAATGCAGTCTTGCAAAGATAAAGTTTTATGTGCCTTAACCTTTGCAAGAAGCCAGACAGCACCTCATGCTATTGGCAGCAGATTTGCCTTGTATTCTGCTCCTCTGTTCCACGCTCTGTAGGTGTAAAAAAGGATTAAAACCAGTTTCTCAACAGAAGTACCTTTGACTTTTATTCTGTCAATTACTAGGCAATCACACAAATTTTAATTTCCAATCAAAGTGAAAGCAGTTACCAAATCATACTCCTGTTTCATCTGGAAAACAAATTAAGCTGTTTTATGCCACTTGCAAAAGTAATTCAAAGTCAGCTCTCACAGTTGAAAATAAGACTTGGTTTTCCCTTAGTTTTTCAAAAGGCATGAGGTTTATTTCACTTTTTTGTGGACACTTTGTGTAGGTGCTTATAACCTCTCTTTTTTCACTACTGGTCATTCCAACTCATCTGAAAATGTTTTGTTGGGCTGAGTCTTGGTGTTGAAAGTGTGTGTTTTCTCTGGGAAACTTCTGAAATTATAGGAAAGGCTTGTGAAATATTGGAAATAGTGAGAGGAAAAAAATGTTTTTTGGTCGTCTATGTGTGTGTTCCTTGCAACAGAAATATTTTCATGATCAAATTGAAATATACTGCTATTTTGTCACTCAAGCCATTCCCAAAGAAAATATGGCAAGGAGTAAGTCCAGAGAAGAGCAGCCAATATGCTCAGAGGGGTGGGGTATCTATTCTATAAAGCCAGGCTGAGAGTTATGGCTATTCATTCCGAAAAAAATAATGTTTTGGGAGTTATTTAGAGCACCTTCCAGTACCTAAAGAGCCCACAGGCAAGCTGGAGAGGAACTTTTGACAAGGGTGTGGAGTGACAGGACATAGGCAAATGTCTTCAAAGTGAAAAAGAGTAAATTTAGGCTGGATATAAAGAAGAAATTCTTTAGTGTGAGGGTGGTGAGGCACTAGCACAAGTTGCCCAGAGATGTCACATCCCTGGAAGTATTCAAGGCCAGGCTGGAGGAGGCTTTGAAGCGGAAGGTGTGCTTGCTCATGGCATGGGTGTTGGAACCAGATGACTTTTAAGGGCTCTTCCAAACAAAGTGCCCTTAAAAGGGCCCTGTGATTCTGTGAGACCCATATTCCTCTCCTCTGTCAGTGGCAGTCCATCAGTCCTCTCTCTGAAACCATCCTGTGGATATCCTGAATTGATATTCAGGTATGGCACCTTTAAAGATGGAAGTGTGTGTTAGTCAGAGTCTGCAGGGTGTCAGACGGGGCGGGAGCTCGGAGCTGTGCTGTCCTGGGAGCAGCGGCAGCGCCAGCAGGTGTCGGGTGTGCTGAGCTGGGCTCCTTGTCCAGCACACTGTGACTGCCTGGTGGCTGCTCCTCTGCTGCCAAGGAAAACACCCCTGAGAAGGAAAGACCTCTGGGAAGGTCCTTAGGAAAAGACCTCTGAGAAGATTGAGTCCAGTCTATGACTGACCCACCACTAAGTCACTATGTGCCATATCCAGACTTTCCTTAAACCCCACGAGGGATGATGACTCCACCACCTCCCTGGGCAGCCCATTCCAATGTCCAGAAACCCGTTCTGTGAAGAAATCCCTGCTAATGCCCACCCTAAGCCTCCCCTGATGTACATCCCCTTGTCCTGTACGGCCGCTGGGAGAAGAGGCCAAGCCCCAGCTGGCCCCAGCCCCCTTGAGGAGCTGCAGGGGGGGATAAGGTCGCCCCGAGCCTCCTGCTCCGCGCTCGGTGACCGTGGGGTCAGGGGCGCTCGGGGCAGCAGGGGAGGAGGAGGAGGAGGAGTGGGGCGGCCTGAGGGGGTAAAAGCGAGAGGAGCGGGGCTGCGGAGCGAGCGGACAGCGGGAGCGGAGCGGACGGGCTGGGCTGCCCGAGCCGGGGCTGCCGTGCCGGGCCGGGCCGTGCCATGGCGGGGCTGCGGCTGCTGCTGGGGCTGTGCCTGGGGCTGTGCCTGTGCCCCGGCCCGGCCGCCGCCTGCAGCCCCCGCTGCCGGCACGGAGGGCTCTGCCTGCCCGACGGCTCCTGCCTCTGCTCCAAGGGCTACGAGGGCGAGCGCTGCCAGCACGGTACCGGGGCGCGGGGAGCGGGGTTCGGGGTGCTGGGGGGTTCGGGGTGCAGGGTTCGGGGTGCGCCGGCTCCGGGCGCCTCCAGCACCGCGGGGATGGGCACCGACACTGCGAGCAATCCCTCCGGGACCTGCACCTGGTGTGGGAGGTGGGTGGGGAGGTGCTGAAGAAGGCGAGGTGGAGGAAGAGAGTTAAGGCAGCCCTTGGTGAGGTGAGGCAGTGATAACAAAGTGATGGAGCTCAGCCAAGAGCCAGTTCATCGCGGTGATAAGCAGACCTCGCTGTCGGAAAGGGCCGTGGGTCCATAAAGAGTTTTTTGCCACTTGGATGTTGGGTAAGAGGCCGCTCCCCGGACAGGCTTTGGTGTTTTATTCCTCCTACTGCTTTAACTGCTTCCTTAAATACTTTCCTGGAAGTATTTAAAGAATCACAGTCAGTCAGGTCGGAAGGGACCAGAAGGTCACCTGGTCCAACCTCCCTCCCAGGCAGGGTCATCCTAGAGCACAATGCACAGGATTGCATCCAAATGGTTCTTGAATGCTTTTAGAGTCTTGATAGCATTCTAAGCCACAGCAACATTTAAGAGTGTCTCTAGGTGCAATTAGTCCAGACTAGTCACTAACAAAAACACTAAAAGAGTATGTAGAAATTAGGTTACTTTTTGGATTTCTTTCAATTTAGAATACCTTGTGGTTGTAAGAGTAATGTAGTTTACTTCCTAGATGTCACCTAATGTGTATTTGTACATCCCATTTCCATGGTAGGAGGCGTAAAGCTAGGGTGGAGTCTGTTCCTGTTGGTTTCCATGGAAAGGAAAAGTATTTTTGAAAATGGCATCTAATATGCTAAAGAGAGCACTGTTAAGAAGAGTTTTAGTTTAAACTCTGTTCAATGTAACATGTTAGATTTCTACTTTTCTAATTTTCTTGTTTAAAAAGTTTAACCACAGAGCTTCTGGCTATGAAATGCTAAAAAAATCACTCAGTGTCAGGAGTTCCTTTGCTTTGCATGTTGTCCTATGTGAAGAGGTGATAAAATTGTACAATATTTGTTGTAATTTTCAATATCCTTCATTTAAAACGTGGTTGGTTTTTTTACACTCTGAAATGTGATGCTGAAAGATTCATTCAGCACTGTAATCGTTCATGGAGTGTTGTTTCATTTTGACGCTGAGGCTAGCTGGTGGTGACAAAAGATCTATAGCTAATGTGCTGTGCAGTGGAGATTAACAACTGTGCTGTATGAACTGTGCTGTAGGAATTGTTGGTTCCTAGACATTTTGGGGTTTAGGGGAGAGGTGAAATATTGGTGGAGAGGCAGATTGGTTTTTGAACTAATGAGGTGAACTGTCTGGAATTGTTAAAGAAACCACTGAATCCTTGTGCTCATAAGGTCATCAACGTAGAAAAAAAAATTGGATGAATGAAGTTTCTTCCCTTTTTCTGAACACTGTGTGAAATAACACAGAAACAAAATATTTCTTAAACTGGGAGCTCTTGTAGGGCACTTCCAAAGAAATGAGAGCATCTGGTAGAAGTTACAGAGAGCTGAGCACTGGCTGTTTTTTCGTACATGTCTGTCCTTTCTTTGCCTGCTCAGACTCATTCTGCAGGTACTAAAGTCCTCTGTTCTTCAGTTGGGTTTCTTGAGAGTGAAATAAGGACAAAATCAGGATGGTGTTACTCATTGTTCATCTTTTCCATACTTTTCACCCATCCAGTCAAAGAATAAGTAGAGTGCTCATCTCACACCAGCAGCTAACTCAGATGAGACTCCCTGAAATGGATGGGTTTCTAAAACCTGTGTGTGAATAGACAAATGTTTTCTCAGACAGCAGGGCTGATTCAGGGATGATTATGACTAGCAAGGAGTCTATGTGGTAAGTAATTTGTTTGCAATCTGACTGGATTTATCCAGAATTTTGCAAAATTAAGATTTTTATTTGTGCCTTATTGAACCTGTCCAAACTGTCAGCTTGGGTTTGTAATGATCATAGATGCTTTTCTTCCAACAGATGATTAGAGTTATGAGAAAAATTACATTTATCTTGGATGCTTGCTAAACAATCAGTGTACATTTTAGAAAGGTTTCTGAAAAGCCAGCTGAGGCAAAAAAAAAGGGGAAAAAAAAGAGTGTAGGAGAGAAAGAAGTCTTGACTTACTTCTGGAGACATCTTAGAGAAGAGATATAAGGAATAGAACAAGTAGTTTTCCTGAAGAGGAACGTAGGAATCCAGTAAAGAGTAAGAGGTCTGATATTTCATCTTAAAAATCACATGATGCCTCTCAAGTTGCAACGGCTTTTTATTGAATCATTTCTTCTTATCTCCTATTTTCTTACCTGTTATTTCTCTACTTCAGTTATGAAAAGCCTTTTTGGCAGTCCAGCTGTGTTCCTTTCTAATATGAGTCTTTCTGTCCAGGACCAAAATATTCCTTAATCTTGACTGCTTAAAAGCTTAGCATGGTGGAGTGCTCTCTGTGCAGGGAAATGATTTCATCTTATGTAAGATGACATGGCAGACATATCTTAGAAAATATGAAGACAAACTGATGAAAATACAAAAATGTGCAAATTCCTTATGTATTTAAGTCATAAGATTAATAAGATTCACCAATATTCATCCAACCTTTCTTTGTTGTCTGTTTTTCAGCTACATGTTATCCAAAATGCAAAAATGGGGGAGAGTGCCTCCGACCTGGAAAATGCAGATGCCCACCTGGGTATGGGGGTAGATACTGTCATAAAGGTAAGACCCAAGGAAGAGGCAGCTTGGAAAGACAAGGAGTTTGAAAACAGACTAAATTAATTTAGGATGCCTCAAGTCCTGGATCTAATGCACTTGAAATAATGACCTTAATTCTGTAAATCTCTGACCTTACTATCATGGCCTAGAGGATCTGCATGCTTGCAGGAGGATGGGATGGAGTACACAAACTGAAATGTGTTGTGAGAATCTGAGCAAACGTTTTGCCTTGGAAAATATCCTTTTTATGTGCTGCATAAATATTCCATTTAGCTCCATAACAGATTATTTCTAAATAATTTATTGAGATGGCTTGTATAGATACATATTTCTGCATTAAGTGGTTGAAACTTTTATGTATTATCTGCAAGATGGTAACATTGAGGGCCAGTCACTGAGGATATGTATGGCAATGTATTGTTGAGAGGTAATTGGAGATGACAGAGAAGGAGTAGCAAAGGCCAATTTTTATGGTTTTGTGAAGTCTATTGAATACATGCATGTATTGGAAAAGGTAATCCAAGAAAACACTGTACAAAGTGGGGCAATGTGCTATTATAGAATCTCACAAGATCACAGACTGGGAGAGGTTGGAAGGGACCTCTGGAGATCATGATTTCCAAGCTCAAGCAGAGCTACCTGGAGCCAGCTGCTGAAGGCCATGTCTTCATGGCTTTTGAATAGCTCCAAGGACAGACTCCACAATTCCCAGGGCAATCTGCACCACATGAGCATTTGGCTATCCTCACTATGAAGACCTGCTGTTGATTTTCTTGTCCTTAATGTGGCTGGAAATGGTTTCCAGAGTGAGTTCTTGTATTACCTCACCAGAAGCTGAGATGAGGCAGACTAGCCTGTGATTCCCTGGGTCCTTCTTGTCCTTCCAGAAGACTGGAGTAACATTTGCTTTCATCCAGTCATCATGCACTTCTCTGCCACTGTGATGGATCAAATACAATCAATATTAAATACATTAACTTATGTTGTGTGACAAAGTAATATGCAAACAAACATTGAAGAGCTTTTCCAGCTGTGCTGGATTTGACTTGCATGTCCTTGCATGTTCAGTATTTGTCCCAAAAATCTGTTAAATGAAATTGTGGTTGAAAAGACATTTGGATATTTTGTCTGCAAATTATCAAGCAGACATCTAAACTGTCCATCTTTATAATGAAGAATAGTTGTTTCTCTTCAATACAGTGAAGGTGGTATATAATTCACATCCATACTTGTGAAAGGAAGCATTTGATTGTACAGAACAGTGATTGTGCTCTCCACAGTTAATACCAATCAAATGTCTGGCATAAATAATGCTTCATTAATGAGGCCTTCAGGGCCTTTATGTATAGAACAATTCTGAAATGAGGAGGCTAACTCAAGTATTTGGCCTTTGGGAAGGCAATGCTTACTTAACTTGACTATAGTCACAGTTTCATTTGTCAAAGTAATATCCTCTTTTCTTCTTCCTCTTGTTACATGTAGGTCCTGTCAGGTAAGTAACTACATGAATCCTTAACCACATGTTATTGGCTTACCAGCTGTGGTTTGGCAGGTTTGATGCCAACATGCATGTTAGTAGTCCCTGTGGTGTGGCTGATGAGCAGTGGCGTTACTGGTGAGAAGCAGAGCCGTGCCTTGCTCTGAACAGTAGAAATTTTAGTTTTTGCAGATGTGATAAAACAAGCAGTTGATGCCAGACAAGCTGTTTAAAGGCAATTATTTGAAGTCCTGTGCTGCTTCTGAAATGCCTGGTGTATGCTGTCTTCCACAGTAAGCTGTGAAGGAGGCTGTCAGAATGGTGGGGAATGCATCTCTGTCAATGGAGTTGTGAAGTGCCTTTGTGCTTCTGGCTGGACAGGATCAAGATGCCAGGAAGGTGTGTGTCTACATTCATGCAAATGTTTATATTAATTCTAAAACTGCAGTAACAAATATTTTTAAAATATTAAGGGACTAATAAGTATGGAAATGTCATTGCATTACTACAGAAATGAATGACCTACATTATGGGTACTTATACAGATAAAATAGTGTGAAAATATTTTGCATTAAGGTGTACAATTGTTCATACTTAAACCAAGATTCGTAACTCAGTACCTGTATTTTTTTTTTCATTTCCATGGTCCTGGAAATGCTCTTGGAGTTATACCAGTTGAATATCTGGCCTAGAAGAAAATGTGTTTTGCCATTTTGACTTGTATCATCCTGAATCTTTCATTCTGTCAGGATTCTGTTACATCAGTTTTATAAATCCTGCTGGCTTACCCATTCTTTTTCTTGTAGCAATTTGTCCTCAAGGTTGTCGGAATAATGGAGCTTGTGTGGCTCCTGGGATTTGTAGCTGTCCAGCTGGATGGGTCGGTAGAGCATGTCACTTAGGTAAATGACTTCTGACATTTTTCATTTATCCTTTCCTCTGCTTGTTTGATTTACTAATCAAAGTGTTCAAGTCTTCAGGGCCGAACAAAGCTTCCAGGGAAAGTATCTTAGAATAGTAAGTGAGAGCTGCTTCCAAATACTGGGGCTCTTATAAATATGGGAGTAGATGACTGCTCAATTTGGTCATAAACACAGAACTTTTCCACTTTGGAATAGATTCAGATTTTGGTTGTCACCAAATTAATTACTTGGTATATTTTGTTGGTATTTCTGAAATATTGTCTGTAAACTGAGACCCCAGTATAAGGAACTGAAAATTACAGAAGTACTATTGCTACTGGTGTGGGTTAGAAGCTTCATTAAATTTTATAGACATGTAAAATTGAAACCTGTTTCTCACTTTGAAGATAAGTTGATAGAATCAACTCCATGTATTCTTAAAACTCTGAAAGCTGCCTGTAATCAGGATTAGTACTGACACTCTTGCTGAACAATCAGTTCCATTTTCACAAACTTTGCTTCACAAAAGCAGGTGATTATAAAGTCTTAAATCTACACTTCTTGGGCCTTGTATCCTTGTAACAGCACTTCCCTGATGCTAAAGGCAACAATCCTGAGACTACAAAAGGAAAGGGTTTTTTTGTTTGCTCTCTGGGAGACTGAAAAAGCCCTCGTGCAAACATTGGTTTTGAACTGGATATTGTGGGTGCAGGGTCTCCTGATTAAGTTCTCTGAATCTGATATTTTCACATGGCTGTGGGCATGGCTGTGGCACTAAATCAGCTAGTGTTAGTTCTTCTACAATGTATATGGTCAAGTAAACATTAGCAAGTAATATTTTGATATTCCCATTGATGATCAAAATGCTTATCCTTTATATTCATCAGTGCATTAAGATAGAGGGTGATATTAAAAGCCAGGTGTGGGAGTTGCAGAGAACTTGTAGAATGCTTAGCTCGCTGCAGTTGTGGCAGAAGTGTTCAGGTTCTTGATGTTGCAATAATCACTGTTCCCAAACTAACTAGATCTGCATCAAGTTTGACTTCTTTTGGTGTACATGCTCATAAACAAATTGCAGCCCCAGGCTCATCAGCTGAACTGGTGTGTATGTAGCAGGGACAGCTGAAGCTGTGCCCACTCAGCCCTCCTCTGCTCTTGCAGGGGAAGAGGAGGGCAGTGTGTGAGATACTGCTAGGATGAGATGGCTGTTTCCTCAGGGTGTGGATCCAGCACTGGCTTGAATAAGTTTCAGCAGGAATTTTTATGGTTCTCTCACTTTTATGGGGGCATCCATCTCAAAAGAGCCTGTGCCTTAAAGAACAGAAATGATAGTATTTTAAAAGGGAAATGGGGATGAATAAGACTAGACGTACTGTGCCTATATTCCAGTGAAGGCCACAATGCCATAAACTGAGAGACATTGCTTTTCAGTTCCTCCATTATGCTTTTATTTATACTGTCCCAGTGCAGTCACCAGGGAACAATTCTGCTACTGCAGTGAGACAAAAAGAAAAATGATCCTGTGTTGTGCTGAAGACATGCTGTGTATCTGGTGTCTCATTTCAGCTGTATGTAAACTGCCCTGCCAGCATGGAGGGAAATGCATCGCTCCAAACGTGTGCAGGTGTCGACTGCCATACTCTGGGCCACAGTGCACAAAGAAAAGGAAGGAATGAAGAAACTTCAGACAAGATAAATTGCATTTTTTTAATGTAACTATACAGAGAGGAAGTCTGCAGCAGTGGGGACTTTAAAACAAACATGGTAACTTGATTTCAGAGAGCTTTTTGTCCTCACTATATTAAGTACATGCTTTTCCATATGAAAGGAAGGTATTGCTGATTGTAGGAAAGTTGTTACAAATATCCAACTATGTGTAGTGTATCACACGCTTTCTCCTCATCTTTCATAAGCAGAAGTATTATGCCTTGATTGATACAGCTGACCTTGAAATAAAATTTTCTTCAAATCAAGTACTTCAGAATACATCTATGCTCTTCTTTTTATTTTTCTCCCATTTGACTAGATATTGTGTTATATAATTATATTTTTAAAAAGGACATGAAACAAAAAGCTCTCAATTCAGATCATCAGAAGTAAATGTTAGTTCAAATATAATTTGCCTTATTTGAGATTAAACATTTGCAAGAGGAAACTTGCAGAGTTTGCATCTTTCTGGAACATTACTAAACTGCAAAGCATCTTATTTAAATCATGGTTATCACTTTATGTCTGCTTTCTGTTCATCCCCCTCCAATCTGATCTGGATCTCAATCAGCTGAACAGTATTTTAAAAAAATCCAACAACTAACAATACTTTCCTCCCCAATACTTGTTCAGACAATTCTGCTGTTATTTTCTAAAAGCTTAATGCTGATACTCTAAAAGTCCTTATCTTGACTACTTCTACGGTCATATTATCTGACCATCTCTCAACTTCCAATTATTTCTTTTCCTTATCCCAGTGTGACAGGGAAACGTATTTTTCTTCTGCAGACATTGATAATTCTGTGCTATTCAAGACTATGTTGCTACAGGAGCAGTATAATGGGAGGCTGCAGACTAGCAGTGAGGAAAAGCTGTGCCTGTCATACATCACACATGTGCAGGATGTTGACACTTGTCTTCTGGAGATGTTCCTGTTTGCCTTCATTCAGGTTTTGCATCCTTTTGAAAGGGCTGCAGAACAGACTGAGTCTCCTGTGTTCATTGTTCCTTGTCTCATTTGTGCTGTTTCTTGAATGGTACTGTTGAGGAAGGTTTTGCCAAAACATGCAAGCTGAATCAGGCATCTTTCTGAATTATGCTCAGATAATTTTTTTTTTTTGAGAGATTGATTTTCTTTGTCTTCTAGATAAAACTGTTTTTTTTTTTTTTTTTTTTTTTTTTTTTTTTTTTTTGTGGGAGAATTTTATCTGTGCATTACTTTAATCCATTTGTTGGAACAACATTTTAACTGTGTTTAACTACCAGAACATGTAGCTTTCATGGGCAGTGACTTACAGGGACCTGTTTCTCCTGGAATTACAAGCCACTGAGCAAAGAGGCAAAGGTAATGGAGTCTTCTCAGTTACCAAACTTCTCTACAAGAGAGTGCCCAAGCATGCAGGGGGCAATTGAAAGGCAGAGGTTTCGTTCCTGAGACTCCTGTTTCCTGTTATGAGCAATTGCTGTGTGGCCTAGTTGAGCTTTCTCCTGTGCTTGCATTGGAGGCTGCTGCCTTTGGCTCAGAGGAAACCTGCTGCAGAGATGTGAAGGATTTCCTGCAGGGACAGGGCACAGCATAAGAGGAATGCACTTTTTTTGTACTGCTTTTGCTGGGATGCACTGGCTATTTCACACCTGCCAGTGAAAACATGATTCTCATGTGTAGAACAAGATGATTTCATCAAGTTTTATGATGATGATGATGATGTAATTCTGTCTCACAGTCCACTACATCATGCCATAATTTAGAAATTCGGGAGTTAGGTTGAATACCTTAGGTGACATACTCTTTGCAGGGGAATGAATGGGAAAAAATTACTTGCACCAGACCCAAAATTTAGAATAAATAATCAGTACTATGTAAATACAAAGAGGCATATTACCTCAGTATTATTCCCAAAAAGACTGACATCTACTAATAAAGACAAAACTAATAGTGACTAGAAGTTAGAAGAGATATTGGCATTGTCAGGAGCAAGAGACCAGAAACAGTCATTGAGAGACCTGTAACTGGTGTTTCTGAACAGGCCAACACAAATGCTAATTTAGTTTCCTGTTTAGAAATGATTGAAGTAAGCAGTAATTTGATGCCACACAGAATGCAATGGCGTATTTCAGAAATACTACTTGAATGTAGCACCATCTACTGGCTACAGTGTTCTTAGTGGGGCTTGTTTTTTTGTTTTGATTTTAATAAAGATTTCTTCTTAACATTCAATTAAAGTGAGTTTAAAAGTGATTTTTCTAGTTAGAGTCGAACTATCTTAGAATGCATTATTGACAGTCTGTGTCCCCATATTATTTTTTCCACAGTTAAACATACTAAAAAGAGTAAAAGATCTGTCAGTAATTCTTGTATTTTGTTTGTTTTCTGCTCACTGCAAGATTGAACACACTAGTTACAGCATGTAATTTTTGGAGATAGCTATGTCTTCCTGTGGGGAGATAAGTCACACATGCAGCTCAAAGGTGAAGAAAAGCAACACAGAACATGCTAGCTGTCTTATTCATAACTGTAACACTTCATACAGGTACTCTGGTTTTCACTAAAACAACTGTAAATGTTAGGAGTATTGCAGTGGTTGCATTTTTGATACTCTTTCTAGCGTGGGCATAGAACAGTGAGGTGTTTCTTATTTTTAATTTACCGAAATGCACAGTTTTATTTACATTTTCTCTTCTGCTCTAAGTGTTTCTGGCAAGAATGGATTTACTTGGTTTAGCTGTAAAATGTCATTTGTTAGCTAAACTGAGCTGTGGGCAGAAGCTGGGTAAAATGACCTGGTACCAGCATGTGGCACCTTTATACAACAGAAACTGCATAAACAACTTTAGTTATAAGCAAAAGTTTCCAGCCTCTACATTTGCCCCAGTGTTATGTTTTGAGAATTTAAACTTTGGGATTTTCCATTTGGATAAACTATGGAGTGGGTGTAGCCAATTTGTCAAGTAGTTTCAGTTTTTATACCTATTTACTTTAGGCCTTGTGCTGATACTTCTTCATGAGTTTGCTTTTGGTAAATGGAAACATTAACTTGCTTTCTCAGTTATGAAAATATATAATTAAATTTTGCAAAAAGAAAACGCCTTTCCCATAGGGCTCACTTATGGTTTTATTTTTAAATCATAGCCAACATGACTATCTGTGGTATCTTCTGTGATACAAACCCTTCCTTCAGAGAACATTCACTGTACTGCATTTTAAAAGATCTTTTCAAGATCAGGGGAAAAAAGTCAATGTGCACTTGGGAGAATTTCTGCTGGCCTGCAGAGCAACTGTAGTATAACCAGGTAATAAATGGATGATGTACACAGGTATCTTCCAGCACTCTTTAGAGTCTAAAGAAATCATGCAAGAAAATTCAACAAAGATAGCAGTGTTGTACATAACGTGGTAAGAACCACTGCAAAATCTTCAGTTTGATACATGGTGTCCTTCATTACCTCAATTCCAACCCCTCTCCCCACTCCCACATCCCCTAACTCTTTTAGGCCAAATTTCAGGTTACAATTTTAGCAGTTCTGTTAACCTCCGTACACAAGCCCTC
This sequence comes from Muscicapa striata striata, assembly GCA_030060385.1. Classification (NCBI taxonomy): domain Eukaryota; kingdom Metazoa; phylum Chordata; class Aves; order Passeriformes; family Muscicapidae; genus Muscicapa; species Muscicapa striata. The sequence continues at coordinate 130,693 of JAREIS010000503.1, read as the reverse complement.
TATATAAATCCATTTATAAATATATAAATCTTGTTACACTGAGCAATTTTACTGTATTGTTGCCATGTGCTTTCTAATTACAGTGAATTCTGTTTCATGTGTATGATGGACAATGTAGTAACAAAATAGTTTCAACTAATCACATAATTACTGGGCAGTTTTGAAGTAGATGTCTGGCATTTTGCAAGTACTAATAATTTTTCTGCACCATGTGCTTGTGGAAAAATAGCAAAAACAGCACAGCTTAGCACTGAGCATTTTTAGCCACTTAGCAGAACTCTGGGTTGCTTTTGTTCACACAGCTTGCATTTGGAAAATGTAAAAGAAATAATTTCTGCCTTTAAAACCATTGAAAATAAACAGCAAACACTAACAATTATAATAAAGAAATCCTTTATTGTGCCTGAAATCCTAGAAATGCACATATATGCATTGATTAAGTTTTGTGAGTGAAGGATTGCCCAAACTCATTAGCTAAATTACTATTAGCAGTGCTCCAGGTGGATGTTATCTTTCTTCTTTGCACAGCACCTCTGTAACTGACACATGGAACAGCAGTGATTTCAGTAAGAGATTATGTGATACTGGTGTGTTTATACTCTAAAAACTTTTCAGTACCTTGTGTATATAAAACAGTTCCAAGAGCTAATCAGATTTTGTTCACTGACACTTGTGAGATGAAGGAAAGGAAATGGTTCAAGATGAGTAGGTTTTAAATAATGTAATGGTTCCCAGATCATCAGGCTATCAGCCATGTGGATGCTTGATTGAAAGAAAATATGGAAACACTGAAATTTAAAATGCAAGTGGGAAATAGGACATTTTTAAAATATACCATCCAGGCACTTGGAAATCCATGAGGTATCATTCTGGAATGATGCTAAGCTCTCAAAATGCCAGCTTACTTTGCAAGATGACTTAAGAAGACTGACAAAACCTGAGGAGAAATCTAGGCACAGAGCTGCTAACAACTATGATTTGATAATCAGCATCCCAGAATGGCAGTAAATGGCAAAATTACCTCTATTTTCTTCCTATTCAAAATTAGGGTATATAAACTGAATATTGCTCAGGAAAACAGGAAGTCATGATGTTTATTTTCATCTTAAAAAACCAAAGCAGTAAACTTCAATGGCTTAGGTAATGGGATGTTTGTGTTTATTACCAGAGCTCACTTTTTATGGCAGGAACTGAAATGTCTTTCACAGCTCTAGGAGAAGATAGCAGTCCTCTGTAGGAAACTTCAGAAAAACTGGAATTTTATTTTTTCAAAAACTATCTGGCAGCTGGTAGGTGCTAATAGTTCACTGGAGCAATTGGCAATGGGAAAAAATTCCTCTGAGAAGTCTTTAGAAATATTTTCTGACATGATGGGTATGGATGGCACGATGTACAACAAATTTCTCCTCTTATTAGTTCCTATTTTAAGATTCAGTATTACTGAAAGCATTGTAAAATTTCTCTAAGAGTCTTGGGAACAAAATTTCCTCATATTCCTGACTGCTATCTCAGACAGGGGCATAAAAGTCTTACAGACACAGGACTAATTCAGTAGCTGGCTCTTCAAATTCGTGACTGTAAGTAATGAAGTCAAAACAGGAAAGTTGGGATCTGGCTTCTGGCTGCAAAGGCTTGTCATAGATAAATCAGATCATTTTGCATCTGTCTGACTGTTAACAGGACAGAAGGCCTTGCCTTCACTAGTAGCACAATCTCAGTTCTGGTTTCCCCTCCTTCCTTGCTACTGGCTTGTAAATACAAAACAAGAAAAAACAGTTCTGCTTTTCCTTCTGTCTGCAGCCAAATAGTATGTATGTAAGCAGTGTTTATAAACAGGAGGAGCAATTGACAAATGCAGAAGTGCTGCCTTCCTTGCTAGAGTCACCCAACAACTACTACAGTTTTGTTCCCTCAACTGAAATTTCATAGTCCAGTTGATTACATGAATAAACTGCAGAATTTTGGGCTCAGTCATCAGATCTGGGAATTCAGTGAAGCCATCAGAGACTATGTTTGTACATGAGGTAGCAAAAAATTACAGGAATATACATATGTTTTAATGGTTACAAGATTGTTGTTTTGAAGCTCACCAACATTTGTGATTAATATGAAAATGTGAATCTTTTAAAATAAGGCTTCTGAATATTCTTTTCCTTTAAATGAACTCTGTAATTGCCTTCAACCCTTTTGCTATTTTGAAGTCTCAGACATCCATGCAGCATTACAATTGAATTGCCACATTTCTTCAACCATGATGCCTTTGTACCTTGGAGAGAGAAAACAAATATTAGAACCAGACTTTAATGAAGGAATACATTTTTATGATAAAGTGTATGAAACAATTTTAATGAATCTCTGGTTCCTGATATGTAGAATCACAACATTAAGGTAAACTTGTGCTTATAGGTTTTTTTTTTGTTTCATTAAGAAAATGTGTCATTTTGATCAACGTATGATACAGCACTGTCTGACTGACTGGCTGTATATATTTTCTAGACTAAAAACAGACTAACTCTATGCAGGACATATTTATGAAATTCTTTAAATCAAAATTATTTCTCTCTTTGGGTCACATTTTGGAAACCCATACTACAAACATTACAATCTTATTGATATAGGATGTGTAGTTGCATACTTTCAAAATATGTATGAGCATTTCTTTGTTTCAACTTCTGAAACACATCTACCCCATCTCTCAATTCTGCTGGCAGCACAAATGTGTCTAAATACACTGAAATTAAAATAAGAGAATCACCATAGATGATGCAAGAAAAGTAGAATGCTTTTACTTCAAACATCACAAAACAGTTAGTTGCAACAAAATTTTAAATCAAATTACTTCAGTGAGTATCAGCACTCAAGCAAGGGAATCCAACAGAAAATTGCATGACAAAATTGCATCGTTCCCTCTGATACAAAAAAGTAAAGTTATTCCAAGTTATACTTGATGAACTGACTGGTAGTGTAGTTAGCTGGGAAAAGATCAGGGCTTGACTTGCTGCAAGCTAAGAAAGTGATCAGTAGGATAATCTTCCCTAAAATGAGGCCAGATGCTGGAAAATAGTGGTTGTTGTGAAGAGGATAGTTATCAATTCCTACTGCATGACAAGAGACAATCAGCTTAATTTGAAACATAGGAAGTTTACATTTGGTGCTGAGAACAATTCTGTAAGTATTAGAGCCTAAAAATTACTGGAAAATGTCTTAGGAATTCCATTAATTTTCCCCCACTGCAGAGTGAAAGGAAGAAATCAGACAAAATATACATTTGGTGTATATCATGATGCTTCACTGGACATAGGTGGACTAGTTAATTAACTACCAAATAATTGTGATGGTGTTTTGGCTCTACATTTACCTGAATTTTCTTCCCACAGAGAACTCCAGTATAACCTGGACGACAAGAGCACACATTGGGCAACACACATTTCCCTCCAAACAAACACTTCTGGTTGCACACAGCTAAAACAAGAGAGGTACATATAAAGCTTTATTCATGCACACATCCTGGTGAAGGAAAAGTGGATGCCATCTCTAGATACTTATTCTGTTTGTTATAGAAACCAAGACTTTGGAAGGTATTTTCACAGGGTAACATCCCTCAGCATAGGGAGACTTATAGGTCATGTGGAGCTAAGAGTGTTCTTGTATCTTATCCCATCCCCCTTTTGCTTTGATGCAGATTTAATGTGAAAATATGCTGAGGGCATGAATGAGACTGAGCAAAGAACGTGAGTAAGGTGTTTTTTAGCACATCTTGCTATTTCAAGCTATCACAATGGCCTCTCAGGGCTTGTGCAGCAGCACATAGGACTGGAGCAAACCAACACATACTGCTGTGGTCCCAGAGTGCCATCACATCCTGGAAGGCTTCAGAAGGGGCAGAGCAATCTCTACTCTTTATCCTGTCTTTAATGTGGATAAACTACATCCAAGGTATAGGAGGACTTCTCTGCACTGTGCATGGCTGAAGCATTCTGAGCTGTGCAGAAGCAAGAGGTTTCAGGTTGCATCATTCTTACGTGTTTGACACTGGATTCCTTCCCACTGTGGAGGACAATGACAGGTACTTGGTCCAATACACTCCCCACCATTCTTACATTCCTGAAGACAGATTGCTGCACAAACATCATCACAAAGTATGGTTATATCATTTGGTTACATTATTATTCAGATTTCTGGATGCTCACAAGAGGTGGAGTGCTTTTCATACACAAGAGTCACATCATCTTCACTCAAATATGTGTCTAAGACCAACAGGATATTAAAGAAGAGAGGCAACTAGAAACAAAAAGCCCTACAACCAAAACTCACATTCAGAGGTTCTGCTGTGTCAGAGATTGGTACAACAGCCTGAAATACTGAATTAAGAGAGCACCATTAACTATATTTTTTCCAAATTTACATTTCTAAAGCACACACCTTGGCAACAGATCTTTTGTCTGTCATTCAATTGAACACCCAGTGAATCAACTCAAGCATATTTGATCCAAAGTTATTTTCTATTACCCATTTATCTGCACATTTGTCCCTGCTTATTGAGCCATGATCTAACCCATCATTATTTCCATTCATTCATAGCTGACTATTTGATAATCAAATCTCTCTTACAGTGTCCAAGAATATCTCACCCCTGTAAATACTGGTAATTTTTTTTTTTTTTTCAAAATACAGCCCCTTTCCAATAATTACAGAAAATAATACAGGAAAATTTATTTTTCCTCCATGTCATTAGAGAAGTCTTTGCTCACATCAGTTCTCAAGCCTTGGGTGGGTACTCTGACACACACTAACACCTCACTCATCCTTACGCTGATTTTCCTGCAGAAGGTGCTTTTATCCATGCTGGCACAATTTATTTATGCACCATCAATATCTTTATTAAAACACTATGTGACCCAAACATATACAACCATCACAGTCCTATTTCTACCTATCCTAAAAAGCTTGTGCCCACTGCATCATTTTTTCACACTGCATCCATCTGGTTACACTGTTTTCCAATATTTCACTGAACTTCTTTTTCTATTTATATCTGGTTTTATGTCCTACAGCACAAATTGGATTTCTTTCACTTTTTTGACTCATCTCTTTGTAGAAATACAGATGTTTTAATTTAGACAAGAATCCAGAAAGAAACAAATAATATTTACTCTACAAGAATTTCACAGATATTTCAGCCCCATGATTTAGCTTAAGAACTAAGACCATGGTATTAGTTCTCCATCCTAAATTTTGCTGCCAAGTTATAGACAACTGTTTCTTCAATGGGTTTATATTCTTAAGTTCTTTGGCACTAACTTTGTATTACTTGTGTGGGCAGAGTTGCCCTGAATCTCATATTACTTTTAAGGTATGGTACTCCTGGTAACTATAAGGTACTTACGAGTGTTACATCTTTTCCCTCTCCACCCTGAAGGACAAGAACAGGTGTTTGGGCCTACACATCTTCCTCCATTCATACACCTTGGCTCACAGACACCTTAAAATTAAAAACATCTGCTGTTTAATACATTGAACTGATTACGCAATAATTTATGGGTTATTTTTGGATCACAGGAAGATTTTAACACTGGCTTACTTTTTTCACATCTTCTGCCTGTGTACCCATCAGGACAAGTACAGACATTATTTCTCATGCAGTGACCACCGTTCTTACAAGGAGGGCTGCAGATTGCTAAAAGATACAAACAGGAGGAAAAGGTTGTCATTTGCATTTTGACTTAGTGAAATACTTTTGGAAAACAAGAGTGCAACACTAAGATTCTGACAGCTTGTATGGACATTCAGCACTATCAGGCCTCCCTTGTAAAAATCATATTAATGTGGTTTGGTGTAAAAATCAATAGCAAAGACAAACTCAGATAAAAAGGACTCAAGGTTGGCAACTGTATCCACACAAAAGTAACAGACTACTCATAACATACAATGGAGCTGAAGAACTGCTTAAATGGTCAGTGGAATACAAGGCTAATTTTGAATCTTCATTCTCCCTGGACAGTTGTTGAATCAGCCATAAAAATCTAAAAAATAATGCAATCTCTGTTTTACATCACTTGTCAGGTACATGATTTGATTGTTAATTTTGTATCCTAATGTTTTCTCACAGATTTTCTCATAATGGCAACTAAGGAGTGGGGAGAAGAAAAAAAGAAAATATTACCATTCTGACAGTGAGCACCAAAGAATCCATATGGACACAGGCAAACATCTGGCTTAGTACAGGAACCACCATTGAGACACACAGGGTTACACATTGCTGCAGAAACAGGGTCAGGAAGAGTAGGAAGCACAACATCCAATTAAGTCTGTAAAATATGTGTGTCTGTTTCAAGAACAGGAGTTAAACACTTAAGACAACTGCAGGTAATGTCATTCCCAAAGAATCTTTACCCCAAATTTAGATCAGCATAAGACTTCCCAGAGGTACTGCTGGCAGCAGAACAAACATGCAGAGACTCAGGGGAGTGTGGGGCTCTGCAGCAGAGAGCAGCTGCCCACTGCTGCCACCTGAGCCCTGCAGTTCCAAATCTCAAACAATGGGAGGACCTATGGAGGCTCTCCCAGGAACATGGAAGTTGCAGAGGTGTTACCTGTGCTGCAGGTAGGTCCGTACCAGCCAGGTTTACACTGGCAGATGTCTGGAGTGAGACATTTGCCACCATTTTCACAGTGTCTGTTGCAAACCACTGCCATCCAAGAAGGTGGGCAAAAATGTAAGAGAAGGCAGGGGAGGAGACAGGGGGTGGGAGGACAAGAAACAGATACATTACAAATTATTCTTGATTTGTTTTTCAGTTCTTCCCCAAAAATTAACACTGGAAGTAATATACAATTCCTAGCTGAAGAGGAATTGCTAAACAGAGTAATCTAGTCTCAAACCCATAATAGCAAGCACAAATGACAAAGGTAAAAAAAATATCTTTCCATGCAAATATCCGTGGTCTGGTTATATTTAGTGTTAAAAATATAAAGTTTAAATAAAAATCCTAAACCAAATGAGAAATGCTAAGAGACAAATGGACTGTGCTATGGGATGCAAGTGCAGCTGCAGGCACGCAGGAACACGAGACTGACAAGCAAAGACATCTAAATATCATGGCTGGGGAAAACCATGAATCACTTCATCAGGAAAACATCTCATTCTCTTTAGTACTTCTTCACAAAGAGCAGCATCTTTTTTTTTTTTTTTTTTTGTCAGAATTAGAAATTAGAACAAGAAAAACTGAAAACCAAAAGTCCTGGGATTTGAGGAGGAGACAAAGGATTTTCTGAACTTAGGGTCAATGGTACATTCAGGTGAGCAATATATAAACAGCATGTCTAAATTTGGATTCTCTGAAAGATACAAATTACCCGTATAAAATCTACCCAAAATTTGGAGTTTCCAAATTGTAGCATGTATGATTTGATATGTAATGGACAATTTATGTGAGGCAAAGTAATTCCAATCTCTCATCTATGATCACAGCAAATTTTTCAATTTTCAGGCCAGGTAAAAGGAAAAAAGACACCATAATGTGGTTCTGAATTCAATTTCCCTGTATCCCAGTCTTTCTGACACATCATTCACTGATACCAGCTTCAGAACTTACCCCAGTTTCTAATCAATCTGAACTGATTGAAGTTTAAAAGCTGTCAGGATATATGAAACATCTATGTGTTTTTCTAAAGGTAGTACCACATACAAAATGTACTCAATTTGTCCATTGTGGATGATACGAAACCCCCAGAAGTATACCCTTGGAATTCTATCCCTTAGAGACAAAGAAAATTCCTTTAAGATGATATAATTCCTGCCTTGAAGACCCCTTATCTTTTAGGATTTTTATTGGTCCTTAAGTTAGTTAAGTGATTGGCTTTTTCTTAGAGTGTTAAGTGAAATGCAATTGGATACTGTGTTTAACTAGTAGTTTTATTGGTTACTTTTTCAATCCCTTTGAAATGTATAAATATCCCTACCTACCTGTAATAATCAGACTCTGTAGCTGAAACTCCTTTCGAAGAATAAACTATCTTTGGAACAATTCAGCTGCAGGTCTCAGCCTTTGTTTCCTTGCTGGCAGGTAGCTAAGTAGCTATCTGAACCCCTCTTAGCTATCTGTGTTCAAGTAGCTCTTAAAGGCTAGAATAACCCTAGTCTTTTTAAAGCTACAGTCCATGTTTATGAATCACAAAATATAAATTATTTGCAGTTTTTATAGTGCATTATATTTTCACAGTAATATTATAATATATTATATATTATAATACATTATATATTATACACAAATATTACCTGATGTTCAGAAATCCCAGGTATGGGAACCTTCAAAGAGGCACAGGTATTATGTAATTTGCTAGCGTTGGACAGAAGGCATAAAAAACTTAAACCAAGTTTTTCTTTCTTGCTCCTGAAGAACAGGAAAAATGCTGTGCATTTTTCTCTTATTCTCTTTTGCTTACTTGTATCACATCTTGGTCCCACAAAACCATATGGGCAGGTGCAGAGATTTCTGGCCAAGCATGTGCCTCCATTTTGACACGGTGGTTTACAATGTGCTGCAGATATAGAATCATGTTCAAGAAATCGCCTCTAGAAAGATGCATGAACTAGTTATGCTTTATAAAAAATGATATGTTAATAACTGTTAGTGAGCAAAAAACTGGAAATAAAATAAGGAGATATATGCAACCCTTTTTGACAAGAGTAAGTAAAAAGAACAACTTCACTTCAGTAGTACAGAGTCCCAACAGTGGTGGTCACCCTGAAGAAAAGAAAGCTGACAGTGCTTCCCACTCTTCAGGAGTGTTAAGCTTGTAGGCAACTACATTCACTGGTGAACCGCTCTACTTGATGTGAAAGCTAAATTTAGGAATATCCAATCATAAGGAACACTTACAGTGTTCACCAAGAAAATCAGGACATATTCCAAAACGTAACTCAAGAGTTCTGTTAAAGTAACAGTAAAATGAAGGTGCCTTCATGCTGTCAGAATGAACAGTCATGGGAGTTGTTCACAGCATCCTTTGGGTAGTTATGGATTTAAAAGGAAAAGCTGTTACATTTACCTTCCTCACAGGTGGAGCCACTGTATCCAGGTAAACACTCACAGACGTTGGGTTTAATGCACTTCCCATGGTTTTTGCAATCAGGTCTGCATAGAGCTGTAAAAAAAAATCAACAGCACTCTGCAAATTATTAATTTGTGCAAATGAGTTACCACAGGCAAAATTAACATGCCATACTCACCAGCCTGACAGTTATAACCAGCATAACCAGGCTTGCATTTACAAATATTGGGTGCCACACACTCCATATTTTTGCCACAGGGTTGTCTACATCTTGCTGAAAGGCAACGAAGAAAAAAAAAAAAAAATAAGGAAAATGAAAGTGGCATTTCAGCACATTTTGTCTTCCCTAATGTAGTGAACAGATCACAGAAAATCCATTATGTCACTGCCCATAAATGAGGAGTCTAAGACATCTCAGGAAAGTATTTTTAAGTGCATCCATACAACTAAAAGCCTGTAGGCTATGCCAATATCAATAATGAAAATGAGAATATTCAATATACCACACTTTCCACTGATAATACAGCAACAGTATACTTGCAAGTTATAAAGACATCTCAAAATTCTTTTCTTCATAGAATTTAAGTGCAATAATTTCTAATACCTCTGCAAGTGAAGCCATCTCCATAATAACCATAAGGGCAACGACCACACTTGACACTTCCATCCTGACTTAGCTCACAGGGTACCCCAGGAAAACAGGGTAAATCAGAGCAGGTCACTGCTTTAGAAAACACTGTTTCACTCAGTTCTTCAGGAAGCATTTTTGGTGGGACAGTGACTTCCACAAGGGTGAAAGGTAAATGACTTGCTTTATGCTTAGCTAATAGGTGCAGAACTCTCTGAGCATTTCCACCTTCGAACACTTTGTCTGGTAAAGAATGTCCTTTGCTTATACTTGCTCTGCTGCTAAGGGAAGTCTTCCTGCTGCTCTCAGAATAGCTGAAGGCCTCAACTTGAGCCCTTATTTTCTTCTCAGGTGATACAGCGTGGCTCCTTGAAGATGCAGCCTTTACAGCATGTACTGAAGAACTGTTTCCCACGTCAGCAAGGTGACCACTGATGGTGCCTACAGCATGAACAATGTCTCCAGTAACCACAGGTTGTACAGAAGCACTTCTCTGAGAATCAGGTGTTTTCCAGGCAGTGAATGTTTTTGCTGTGGAGGCTGGTGGCATGCTGCTACTGACCATTTCTGTAGAAATAAATCTCTTTGGGACATCTGTAGAACTGGGAATATAACTCGACATGCTTAAAACCTTCTCAAAGGATGATGGTTGAAAATCTATAGTATGTTAGAAAGAAAGGGGGGACAAGCATGTGAATATCATCAGACATTTTTCCTTTGAAGTTGGGGAATGTTTTCTGAACTGATAAACATACAGCCCATTTATTCTGTGCTTCAGGAAATCTCTCCTTGTGCTATATCAGAACCTAAGTGTGCAGGAGAACTTAACTTGGAGAATTAGAGAAGATCAAGGTATTCTGATTACAACCTCTCCTGCCCTCACCATGGCCTTTTCTCAGCTGGAAGATAAGGACAAAGCACAATTTATAGCAGGCATGATATAGAGGAGCAGAGATTTTCTCATATTAAGTCAATAAACATTTACTGTCAGCAGATTATCATCTCCATATATTGCTTTCAGTTAGGTAACTGAAAGAATTTAAGGGAAAAGATATTGCATATGGTTCATCAGCGTGTCTAAGCACTAGAAGCAGAGATAAAACCACAATGTATGTAGATGTTTTTAGATACTGATGCACCATGGACAGTATTCCAGGCGAGTAAGCCACCAACCTGCAGCATAAGTATTACCATGTTTTATTCTTCAAACTTTTTACTTAACTTTCTTAAACTTTCTGCATGGGTTTTAGTAGTGGGATGTTTCAGCTGTTTAATAAACATGAGATTGACTGAGTCTCCTCATTCAAGAGAGCACAAAATGAATGATAAATTCTTCATATTCTGCCCAGGGAAAGTGTGTGGCTTGTGGAAAGACATACAGCACTGTAATCCCAGACTGGTAGAATACTGAATATAGAGTTTTAGCATTACAGGGCAGAGGAGGAATGAAACCCTAACCTATTTATAACTAGAAAATGGTTTAGAAAAGGTTAAACTTTACTGAATCATAATAAAGTATGGTCTCCCACTCCTGAAAAGCAAACAATTTTGCAGCTGATGAAGAATTATCCAGCTCTGGCAGTGCAGTGAGAGTCTTCCCTCCCCCCAACAACAATTCAGAGATAAAGGGAAAAGACATACAAGACTTTCCTGCAAAGAAACCCCCAGAAGGCACAGACCTGGAAATGCCAGCAACAGCATGTACAGAGTTTCGGAATAAAGATGTTCACTTGCCATATCCTTTACCTCTCCTCTGAGTTAAAGTAGGAAAATGGCATTCAACATAATGCCATAAACTTTTTGTTTATCTCATATAACAGATGTCCCTATTCCCATGTTACCTATTTTATGTCAGTGGCTGGTCACTAAAACAAAAGGCAACTGTAAGAGTGTCATACATCACACTGTTAATAAAATCGCTTGACTGACCCAAGGGATTTGTTGATATTGACATTTCAGTCTCATTTCTCAGATCAGAATACAACCCCAGTAATTAACAAATTGTGTCAAACTTAAAAATAAAGTGAATAGCATAAAACTGACTAGAACCTTTGTTTGCCAGCTATATTATTATCACTATGTGAATCCAAAATTCCATTTTCTTCAAGAAAAAAATCACCTTTATTCCCTCCAGTTTCTCCCATGAAATCCTTTCTTTCAACATCAGTGTCATCAAAGCTTTCTGAAAAAATGTGAAAGTGCACATTAGTAGTGCACAGACTTAGCTACATTTGTTTAAATTTAAATAAATTACAAACAGTTAAAATTCTATCTCATTAAAAACAACTCAAAATTCAGAAAGTAGATGAAAGTTAAAAAATGTTTCTTAAAAGTTTTTTTACAGAGCATTTTAAAAACACAAGTTATTCAGTAATTGCATGTAAATAAATGTTTGGCAGCTGCCTTGACTTGGGTAAACAGTTCTATGTTAATGAATCTAATAGAAATATATTTTTCCAATAATTTATTAATAATTTATCATATTATGAAAATAATGAAGAAAAAAATGACAAATATTCCACTGTATTATTCTACTTTGATGTAAAAGAATGGGGGTGTGTTTTGTATATGTTTTTTCCTACACTAGAAAAAGTGTTTTACAGCTGTGTTGACCCAGTACAGTCTGATACTGCCATCAGCAGAGACACAGCCCTGCTTTGCTGACTAGTGAAAAGAGTTCTAAGTTATTGTTAGAAACATGAAGCACATTCAAAGATATTTTATCTGAATGACAATAAGACAATACCATTCTTCTGAAAATCAAATAATTTTACCATGACATGACTTCCCATCTCCTTGCATACTATTTGGGCATGGACCACAATGGTAAGAACCAAAAGTATTGAAGCAAAATACTCCAGGGAAGCAAGGACTGGATGCACATTCATCTACATCTTCTTGACAATTTTTACCTGCATTGAAATACAGATTTAAAAATTTTTTATAATATTGTGTCGCTAGACTTTGGTAATGTGTTTATAAAAGTACAATATATGTAAGTGTTGAGAAAAAAAAAGTGCAACCAATAATTTCAGTACATCTAATAAAAACAGCTGAAAAGGTTTACTATTCACATTTTTTAATCTCATATCAAGTATTTTGCTTATTGTAGAATATGGAGAAGATGGGCTGTGGGGACTACAGGCTTATCTGAAGGAGGAATCTCCTGTGTTTCCCTGTGTCGGTAAATTTACCTTTGCAGAGGAAAACCACGCAAATTAGCTTTCATAATGAATTAAAATAAACTACTACTACAGTCATGCCAGAAAAATCTTGAAGCATATAATTTATCTGTACCACAAGACCATAAAGTTTGTTCATAATACAACAGTAAGTGATTGACAGTGAAAAATTTAAAAAGAAAATTGTAGACATAAAATTAAAAGCTCCTATTTATCACTAAACATGATAAATGCATGGAAATAGAATAGCAATTTACCTTGAAGTTCATGTGGACATTCACAGTAATAGGTGTTTATTCCATCCACACATCTGCCAATACCACACTGGTTAAGTTTACAGTCATCAGTATTCACTTGACAGAGATCACCTTCAAATCCAGCCACACACACACAAAGATATCTTCCACTTCCAGGTGGGAAATTAATGTTTGTCACACATGACCCATTATTTAGGCAATCACATGATTTTACACTGACCTACAAGACATGCCCAATAAGACAGTTTTCTTTTTTTTAATGAACTAGCAATGAGTTCTGTAAAAAGATAACTTAGATATCTTATTAGTAAGTGTCATTTTACTGTAATATTCATTACCTCTATTTCTACCTTAGTTGTTGCATTGCAGTCATCTGTCAAAGAAAATATTAATTTATGGACATTCATTGACACAGCTTTCCACAAAAGGAGACCGGATGGGGAAAGACTGGCACCTTCTGGACCAGAATCCAATGTGAAATGAATAGCAGAGCCCTCTGGATCTGAAGCCAAAAACTGATATAAAAAATCTTCTCCATAAAATGTCTGTAGCATACCCTGAAAAGTTTCAAGCACTGGAGGCTGGTTATCTGTAACAAAGGAGATATTTTCCTCTTCTAAGGAAAAGTTGCAATATACTTATAAAAATTAAAAGGAATATTTCTTTCTACTAAAGAAATTCCATATACTTATTTCTCTTAAATTCTAATGTCATTTGAATGGCACAGGAAAACACTTGATATTTTCAATACTAGTGAGTGACTGCTGCAAGCAGGAATCCACTCACTGTGGCAAAAACCATGAAGGAATAAGACATAATCAAGTGTCTCAGCTGCTGAACTCTCATTTCTAACATCATCCTCCTTGCAGAAGACATTGTGCTCCTTAGCTCTGGCTCATTTCTGACTTTGGCTGTATTGAATTCCAGTCCATAAAATGGCTATAACATGGAAATCCCCGCAGCAGACTCTATGTCTGCTGGATGAGTTTCATGTCATTCTTCCCATTCACATCTCATCATTTTAAAATAGGTGCATCTACCTTGGCTTTCAGTATGAGTTTGAACTGGGAGAAGATTCATCAAGACAGGCACCAGAAGTCCCATTCAGGCAGGACCTTTCCTAATCAAAGCAGAGTCTTGATTTAGTGGGTCTTTCACTCACGAGGACACTAATAGGATGCCTATATTTGTGATGTGTAGACTTGGGTTATCAGGACAGGCTGGATGGCTAATATGAAAGCTCCAAGAAACATTCCATTTGGTGAAGGGACCATATCCAAAGACCAAAATCTGCACCAAAAGAGCTCAACCTCCATGTTTGAACTTTGTACTACAGAGAAGGAAAATGAAAAATTTAGACTTAAGTTTTCCCTTCATAGTGTGGTTTCTCACTAAACTGGAGTACAACAGCCTTGGATGTACTTTCAAAGTATATAGGCCATGTATCTACACCATCAATCTAAATGATGCCCAGATATTAAGTGTCTAATAAATATGACATATCTAATTTAATTTAATTTGTGATCTCCACTTGTTTGTAATTGGAATAATTTGTTGAAAAAATGCCTGTTACAACTATATGTTGAAGACAAACACGTGGATGTAGCTGTGCTAAATATCAAAACTCCAAATTGATAATTAGACTGAAAGTTGTTAATTTTCATTAGTTATTTGCCATGGCTACAGCAGGAGAGTCAGGGGAAGTAAATTAAAATATTACATATATGGTCTGGAAACGAAAATGTAATTTTCAGAAATTAACAGAAATGCCAAAACACTTACCTAGTTAAATTTAAAACGTCACTATTACAACAAATGTAAAAACTTGACAGACTTTCAACTACTTTGTATTAAAAAAATATTTAGAACTTACTTTCAACAATGGACCAAGTTAACTTAGATAAGTCAGGTCTGCACAGTAAGCAAGGGCTGGTTGGATTTCTGTCTCCTTCACCATAACAGAGTCCATCTATGTTGCATGTTTTCTCCTTTTAGAGAAAAGAAAATGTAGTTCATTAACGGTTTTGGTTATCAAACTGTTTATGAATTTTTAAGTATCAAACAAAATCTAATCCTTCTGCACTTCTATTAAACAACTATGCTTGTTTGTAAATCTAAACAACTGATAGCAAGTTTGGTTTTACTTGGTAATTATATGAAGTTTTTGGTTTGATTTTTTTATATTTAAAATTGCCTCATCCCAGCTTCTCTTCCTGTGTATTGAAAATTCCTGTTGGAAACAAGAACACGGTATGTTCTGCTAATTTTTCTAATTTTTTTCAGCCAAAAAAAATGCATATTTTCATAACAGAGTGTGGATGATACAAAATCCCCAGGAAAATATCCTTGGGATTCTCTCCCCTGAGAGACAAAGAAAATTCCTCTCAGATGAGATAATTCCCGCCTCGAAGACCCCCTATCACTTAAGATTTTTATTGGTGTTTAAGTTAGCATGGTGATTGGTTTCTTTTTAGAGTGTTAAGTGAAATATAATTGGATATAGTGTTTAACTAGTAGCTTCTTATTGGTTATTTTCTCAATCCTCCTGAAAGGTATAAATATCCCTCCCTATCTGAAATTAATGGACTTTGTAGTTAGAATCCCCTTCGAAGAATAAATTGTCTTTGGAACAATTCAGCTACAGGTCTCAGTCTTTGTTCCTCGCTGGCAGGTAGCCAAAAGGGCTACCTGAATCCCTCTTAGCTATCTGGGTTCAAGTAGCACTTTAGGGCTAGAATAAACCCTAGCCCTGATCAAGGCTACAACAGAGAGTAGTGAAACACATACCTTTAATGTACATAACCCAGATTCTTGTGGTTCACAGGTCTGACAGGCTCCATCATATAATATCATTATTTTAGAGTTGCTATAAACAAATCCATCATTAGAAATCTGCAAGATGAGCAGTGAAAATGGATTAACTGATACAGGTATAGATATATCACCTGCATGATCTGCTAGCACGAACTTCCACTCATCAATAGACACCCACATGCAAACTCTCACAATAGATATCAGAAATCTAATCAAACCTGCCAAGGAGTCCAGGCAGATTTTGACCAACCACACGTCGGTGTCTACTTTAAGGTAAATTGAATTGTGTGTAGGCTTTATTGGCTCCATCTGTATGAGAGCTCAGATACGTGCTCACAGGGATTTGTACATGTGGCTGAGCTCGACTCAATTCTACCAAAGATGGATCCAAGGTCATTTGAAATACTCTGGGGTAACTACTTGGCCTTTAATGTCTACTCTGGAAGAATGTGTGTCTCTGCAGGACCTAGGCTGTATCTACCAGTCCCCTTGCAGGAGAACACTGTCAAACAATACTTGACACTTAAGCTTAGGTGACAAGACTGAAAGCCCAAGCTAAGCAAGTTGACTTCTCCCTCTAGTACCATCAAATAAAGGATAATATATATGTGATGTATTTTCATCTTAATAGGAATATTTGTAAGTGAATATTTGAAATTTCTGAGAGTACCTTTACTTGCCATCTGGCAATGGGTTTGTCATCAACCACATCCATGGCATCAGACTGCTGGCCATCACTTGGTAACTGGCAGTCAACAGTCCTGGCGTTTTGGAAGGCAGCTGGCATAGTTAGAGGTTCTCCAGGAATCCACTGTCTATCACTATACTGAATATTAAGACAGAAAATTTGTTTTTCAATGAAGTACATAACAAAAATATTTTTACCAGAGAAAAATTTCCCATATATTGCACAGTGTTTGAACCAGTCTGATGTGTCTGGATTAGAACGCAGTGACAAATATTAGATGACAGTATTTGCTCACACAGACTTTTACCTAAGCCTGCCACTGTGGAGGAAGAGGCAGAGAAGTCTCTCCTGACACACAGCCCTTTGGCACTGCACTGCCAAGGACGAGCAGTCTTTCCAGCTGGAAGGTAGTAGGAGGGTGAAGCACTGGGTGATCCTCAAACACCTCAAACACTGATTTGACGTGCAAGTACGTCTGCTCCACTCCATCTCTGCTCCCATGTGAGGACAGGCTTTAGTCAAAGGAACAGATGGTTTTGGCAGAGCTCAGGAATCATTCTGGGTGCTAGGGCAATACTGGCAGTTGGCCATTTAGCCCTTGTACAAGCCATTGACCCACTGTCTTTTCTTCCATACTGCTGTGAGGAACAGGGCATCCAAGGGTCCATCTTGAGAGCTCAAGATAACACAATAAGGATGATAATGCTATTTGACTGAGGCATTGATATGGAAATAGGGATAAGCATGTGGAAAATAAATAAAATTAGATGGAACTAAGAATCTAGGCAGACTAAGAATCAAGAGAACAGCAAGTACAAAGGATTTTGAGCTTGAATAGTTTTTACTGAGCTGGCATATTTTTTTATTTACTGGAGCTAATCAAAACATTTATTCAACCCCAATCCTCACATGAAGACTCACTGGCTGTATAGGCCTTGCCTTTTTTTTTTTAACAGAAAAAGAAACGCTTTTGCTAAAAAGATATACACGCTATTTCCGTTCCAACCACACATTTTTTTTCTTTCACCCTATATTCATTTAAGGAATTCACAATAAAGGTAAGTATAAAAGCTAAATATTTCTAAATATGCAATTTTGAGTGCATTTAGTACTGTGACCTTTGAAATGTGCCACAGTCTACTTCTTCAGAAACCGTTTGCTCCTAGCTGAAGGCAAGTTCAGATAATTTTTTCAGAAACAGTTTAGCCTTACAAAAAACAATTAAAAAAGCCTTCAGATCTGTAAGCTTTCCAGCTCATAAGGTTCATAGAAATTGGAGTTCAATGCAGAACAGAAGGAAATAAAACCATATTTTTGTTTTGCAGAGATTAAACATACTCTCATTCTCTACCATTAAATTCTCTATCTCTGTAATCATAGGTTCCTAGCCATTTCCCACCCAAACCTCTATCAAGTATCTACTCAAAACTGGGTAAGACAGCCCATGAACAATCCATTTGATTCAACATTTCAAAAGTAAAATATTGAAAAGATAAAGAAATTCTAAATTTTGTCAACATGCCTCTTTTACACAATTTTGATAATTTAAGTTCCATCTCAAAATATGCGCAGCTCTATGCTGTTGCAAATCCACTGACATTTCCTTACATTCACTATGTCTCCAGCCTGAAAAACTAAAAGAAAAGCCAGTACTCAAAACCTCCTTTCTTTTGTATTCTCAAGGAAAAAATCTGCAACTTTCTCCTCAACTGCAGCTAACAGCAGTAAAATGCCTCGTCAGTGAGAAGATCATCATTAGAAGTGACTAATTAGGAAGTTTTTTGTTGGAAGACAAATTCAGCAGCACCAAGAGAGATTTCAGAGCATCTTGCCATGAGTTAGAACTGAGACATTTCAAACTGTGATGAGTGAACTACCAATAATTGTCTTACTGCGAGCATGGTCTAAAAGTCTTTAATATAAGGGGAGCGTAAACTTTCTCTCGACAATCATTTCAAGCCAATTTGAGTGGATATATGTTGAGTTTAAGAAAAATCTATAACCAGCACTGCCTAATCTGTCAAAATAATTTCAGCATCTTCTGGAAATAACTAAGGAAAACTATTGTCTCAGGAACAAAATTTCCCATTTAATGGTTCCCCTTTTGCCAGCTCTCACCTCTTCCATCATTACACCAATAAAATACAGTTTTACTTTAAGCTTTTTTTGTTCTCATGTCTAACATGATAAAAACTTGTAATTGCTGACCATTTATTCCAGGCTACAACTTGTAAATTGCTTATATATTTGCTTTGAACAATTTTTTCAAGAATAAGCAACAACCGTCTCTCTACACAAATTCCACTTAAGTTTACAGTGAAACATTTTTTAATCTCCTGTTCAAACATGAAATATATCATTAAACAGCTGTGGTATTCTACCTCTGGGAAATGGACAACATATCAAAAACACCTTTATCTTTTCCTAATAGATTTATTATGTTTATAAAATACTATTTCAAGCATTAGATTTGAGACAGAAATCTAGTAATGGCTTTAACCTTGCTGTCCTTTTTCAAAGAAGTGGTACTTCAATTCACCTCCATAAGCACTTGAAAATACAACGATGTACTGGTTGTTACTAATAGGGCTGCCCTTGCCCTTTTCTGATGGATAGCTGCTGTATGCTGTTATCTCCCTCCCAGCTGCTGAACATTCCCATTATGTTGTGTATTTCTCTTATCATGGAGGAAATGGCAATCTTGCAAAGTCTTGAGTGTTTGCTGCAAAGTGCTGAGTGCCTTTGCTTTTAGCTTCCACTAAAGCATTGGGTTGTACCCACATCAATGAATAACATGTTTGACATTTTGTCCCTTGTTCTCTAAGAAGTTGAAAATGTAATTGTCACCATTCAGAGAGACCTACTTGCAATTTGATGATTTCACATTTCAGGTTCAATGAGTCCCTGAAGCCATGTCCAAACACTCTCACTGATGTGCACTCATACTGTCGAATATCGCACAGCCCAGCATTCTCCAGCTCTGTAATTTCTGGAGCCTGGTCTTGGAAGCAAAGATTAGACAATAAATGTTAGTATGAGAACTCATTCACATGCATTTACATTGTGCGATATGTTTATTTTTCTATCCAACCATGAAAACTATGGAAACAAGATAATCTGTACGCAGCTGAAGGGAAGCATAAACAGAAAGATTTTACATTATTAAACTGAAACTTTAATTTAAAGCTAGGCTTCTGTCTTTTCTTGGAACCTTAGTACTAGGAAGCAGAGAAATTTCAACCAATAACAAACATTCGTAAACACATGTTTTGCTTTCTCAACTGTGGTTCTTTACATCAGATTTCCAGAATAAAACTGAAATGAAACTAAGGTCTTAGAAATAGGAACTGGAAAGGAAACAGTTATGCAATAATTTATATAGGGATTATTTTTAAATAAAAACTAAAAAAATTAAAAACCTCAGATGGAAGTTATTTCAGGAAATAAACTGACAGATCAGAACACTCAAAAACAGCTTTTCTGATGTAAAACCATCTTATTTTATTCTTCTTGAAGTCAAATATTTCTTATTATTCTATTTCCTCTTTCTCTATTTGCTCTTAAATAAGTCATTAAAACAAAAACTCAATTTCAAACCAGAATATTAAGATGTTTTATTTTGAAAGAGATTAGATTTTGGTAGTACTGTTTATATTTTTCCAGTGTAACTGTTCAACTGAATTTTTAGTGAATATCTCACCTACTGAAAATGAAAAAACCCCTGCCCAGCACTATTTGCTATACTTCTCTTTTCTTCACCACCAATTCTGCTCCCATCCCATCTAACAGTTAGCTTACAGAAATGTAACATTACTGAAGACAAAATCATCCCACTTAGAGTTAATAAACAGGATCACATAAACTATACAAATCTAGGGGAGGGATGAATGTGGCATATTTTCCCTGAAGGAGATAGCATGTGGAAATATTGCCAGTCTCCTGGGGCTGCACTCTGCATTGCAAACCAACTTTTTAAATCTGACCTATTAGAAACTAAGCTCATGTTTTGTCCTTGGAAACAAGAAGGCTGAATGCAAAATAATTATAGCTGTAGCAAACTGTAACTAAATAATGGAGAACCCTTGTCCATGTACAAAAGCAGGAGAGAAAGGCAGCAAAACAAATATACTTTGCACAAACACTGAGAACATTATTGAAGTAAATCAGTAAATACTAAGAACAGTATTGAAGTAAATTTTCCCCTCACTTACCAGACAGTATGCTGCAGTCATATGAGCTGTAGCCTTGAAAACATGCACAGCCCCATTCTGTACATTCCCCATTACCATTGCAGAGACTCGGACACTTTAAAGCAGTAAGCAGGCTCTCAACTGATTCTTCAAGTTCCTGTGGGTTGTAATGTATTTCTTCTAGAATTCTTTTCTCACATTCATTCTCCAGCAGAGCTAAGGAAGCTTCTGCCCAACTGAGGTCATCTTTAAGCAGCAAATCTTTAATGCACATATTGATGGCATCCCCTGTTCTCCGGCCAAGGAGGACACCACAGGATCTCCCTATGCTGGAATTAGCTATTGCCTGCTGGCACAGCAACAAAGCACTAGATTCAGTGAGGCCTGAAGGTGTGGGCCAAGAAGGAAGGAGCTTTTCATCTGTGTCACTGGCATGGTCCTCTGGGAAAAAATAACTATATCCCTCTAAATCTGTTTGGCTGAGACTTTGGAAAATGAATACTGGATGGTATTCATAATAATTTTGGCGCTTCCCCCTACTCGTAGCAGATTGACTTCTGTGAAAATGACTGCTGTAATGGTGAGAATTTCTCCTAATGTCTAAGCTTGAACTTCTCTGTTTTTCTGTCCCAGTATTTCCCACTGAGGTGGCAGAGAGATGTGAGTTTACTAGTGATGTTTTGTGAAGTTTGGTTTGATTATTCTGCCTCTGCAGATGTGTAGATGAATCCATTTCATGTGTAGGTGAACGTTTCCTTAAGCCCCTGACAAGATCAGCAGGACCAAGATACTCAGCAGTGACATCCAGTCCTGGTATCAAAGAAAGAAATCTACCATTTTCACTTTCTTTACAAGCCAGAGGAGGTTCTGACTGAGTAACTGTCTCCAGTTTGTTTGCTGGTTGATATAATCCGGCATCTTCAAGTGTACAGTCACAGAAGAAAATTTTTCTAGAAGATGTTAATGAAGCAGGTGTCTTGTCAAACAAGCTCTCTCCTGGTAAAATTCTAGTGAGGAAAGGAAAAGGTGAAACTGTATCATCTGAATTTTTTTCTTTGTGTTATGAAAGTATTAACTTTTTTGTTCTTCATTGTTTCATGCTTCTACAGCATAAGTCTGCAGCACACAGCTATATTAAAACACCAGTTAAAACACAAAACCTCGAGACTAACTTATAAAAGAATTGAGATGAGTGGATATTTTCTGTATAACTTGGTACTTTGTTCCAAACTTAACCAAACTAATCTTACATCACAGCACTTAAATACTTATTTGGCAATTCAGTTTCAATTTTCTCTTAAATTAATTACGGAATGTAATTATGACATTCTAATATCAATTTAAAAACTTAAGATTTTTTTATTATTACTTTGACAAGTTTTTAAGAGTGTGAAGGAATGGTAGAACCAAAAATTATGACATTTGATTTATCGACAGAAGCATTTTGTTACCTCCATTCCTTAATAAAAGAAAAAGGAACATTAGCATGCTTTGGGATTTCCATGCCACTTGCAGTGTGATAGTCATTCTCTGCATTTCCATCAAAGGTGCCACAGAGTCCCACTGTATGTCCGTAATCTGAACTGGGTGCCCGAAGTGTTATGCTCATCCCCCATTCGCTCACATCAGCACGAATGAAAGCTCCAGAAGAAAACAAAACCTAAAAAGACATTGAAGATAGTCTCATGAGAAACATGATTTTTTATTTAACCTATTCTGTAAACAATTATTTACCACTTACTGTTACTTTTCTTCCCAGGTAGGATTCAGTGATTCTGACATTGCTTCCTGTTGTGTCTCTGTTTATTACAGACAAGTGTGGCTGTGATTCATGGAGCTGACCACTGCACATGTCAAATGCAATTATATCACTTCCTTCCCTAGCAACAAAGCCACAGTTGCAGGATGCTGGGTAATGAAGACTTCCACAGTCCCACTGACGAACATGAACTTCAAAATCTCGAGATGTACTCTTATAGAGGACAAATGTTCCTGTTTTAAAATTGTCATAGACTCTGGAATCAAAAGAATAGCACATGATATCACTTTGGTTGTGAAATAACTGTATCACTACATGTCAGCAACTTTATTTTCAAGCAGATTTCTAATATTTGGTGATCACTGATAATGAAACTCATTTTCCCAAGTTAGAAAAAACAGTACAGCCCACGGAGCAAAACACAGTTTTAACCTGAACAAACGCCATCTTCCTCCGAGCAGCTCTAACTAAATATACATATATATATATCTTGTTTTGACAGCAGAAAAGAAGGATCATGAGGGGAATATATGTAGGCAATGGCTGTGAATGAAAACATAAGCATGAACCTACTGTCATTCTTTGATTTCAACAGTGCATATGAAGGGTACTTTTCAACCTTTGTGTTTCTACAATGGCACGCCTATGCAGCAAGAGCAATAAGATGCATAGCAGTGTGCATGTGGGGGCAGCTGCAGAAAACTGCACAAGCACCCTTGACAAAATGATTTAGAAAGTCACATCCTTTTAAAAAGGTCTGCTTTATTAAGATAGAGATGGGGAGTGCTTATTCCCAATGATCATTTAAGATGAAAACCATAAATAGCAACTTGCATTTTTTCCTTAGGGTTAGCCATCTGTCCCCTGAAGCAAGGCTAAAATAGCCAATTTAATGATTCTGCAGCAAGAAAAAAAAATAGAAAAACCAGAAAGAAAACCCCCAAACTTTTGCTGTAAGTTTAATAGCCTCTTGGCTATAAATGGCATTTGGCAGTTGATTGTAGACTGTCAATTTGCTTTGTGTATAATGGGCCAGCAGACAAACTACAGATGGCTGCACTACGGGGACCGCATCGGATTGTCCATAATTCAGTAGGTAATCTGTTTCCTCAGTTTGTAAAATAAAGTACCAACATAATTTATCCTTAAAAAGAAAGCCTTTTCTTTGCAGCATCATGCTTCCAGACAGATCACATTATAGTAAAACACTGCTTCATAAGAAAGCTTGATCACAACGCATCCATGGTTACAATGCGCCGTCAAGAAATCCCTAAAGCTTCCACTGAAGGAGAAACTGCAAGATCAGGATAAGCCCACTGATTTTATTAGCAGTAGCAGTAGTCAAAATTCTATCAGAGAACCAATCACAACTTTTATCTCCCCTTCTGTTATCATGTGTGGATTGATCATCGTTTTTTTGAGGCAATGTATCCTCTTCTTCTCACCCTGCCACTTGAAATGTGCTTCTGCTGAATAAAGAATATAAAACTCCCAGGTGTGGAGCATGTGTTTGTTCAGACATCCTTTGTGAATTGGAAATACCTTGAAAGAAAGAAGCACACCAAAACCAGCTGTGGCTAAGAAAGCTGTTTTTACTTCAAAATCCTTTTTGGCCAGTGATATGCAAGTGACAGTAGAAAATAAGTTGCTTTCAGTGCCACTAATAAACACAGCAAAATGCCACATAGACAGCAGACAGCTTCTCATAATTTGATCTTTACAAGGATTCAGATACTGACATAGAAATAGGGAAACTATGCTTTTGTTTGTAAACACCTTTGCATTAAAAGTTTTGTTTACTCTATCATTTTATCATGGTTCATATTCAATATATGAACATTTCTATGTTTTGTAGTCAACAGACTCCACAGCTACCATTCCTCTTGCCCATTTGTTTCATTCTCTTGCCACAACCACAAAATTTGCCTCTAGAAATGCAAATATTAAAAACCTCATAATGACTGGCAAGCTTCTACCAACTAAAGCATATTTATCCTTTTTGTCAAAAATAACTGTAAAACACCCCGTGCAAATGCAGAAAACTACAGCTTACTTGTATCACCACCACTGACTTAGAAAAAATAAAGTTAAAGAAATAAAACACACTCCGCAAAACCCACCCAAAAAAACTCCCAACACACTTAAGAGCAGCAAGCCAGTAATTACCTTCCATCAAAAGTAATTATATGAGGGTCAGTAAATGAGTAGCAGTAGGCAGTGGGAAGATCCTTAACTGTAATCTTCAAAACAAAGAAAACAATTGTAAAATATGTCAGGTTAGGAAATAAATGTACATTATTTATCTTATTATAGTAGTTTACATTCTAATAAGTATATTATATTATATTATATTATATTATATTATATTATATTATATTATATTATATTATATTATATTATATTATATTATATTATATTATATTATATTATATTATATTATACTTTTAATCAATATTAGTAGTTACTTCAATATTAAAATGCAAAAAAAAAAAAAAAAAAGAAAAGAAAAACAAATGAAAACATGAAAACACAGAATTTAAAAAAAAAAATCATTAAAATCAACCACTTGATAAATCTTGGTGTGAATCAGCAAGTCACAACTGAAATAAAAGCTTCACTAACACCAGCCACACCTCTGGACAGCTTAAAGATCTTAACACAAAGATTTTCAACCTGTGTGCTTTCTGGAACATAGCCATTCCACAGGAAATTCTCACTGGATATAGGTTCAACTGCAATTCTGGTAATCCTGTCTCCATCCTGCATGAAGTCTGTCACAGCAGTGAAATAAATTACAGCTTGACCACAGAGCCCATTATTGCAGGATTTCTGGAGAAGATCCACATGACAAGAAGAAAGAGCCAAGTTTAGACCTAACTGCTCTTTACCTGTTTTAAAGAAAATACATCATTAGTGAGTTCCTCCTCTAAATATGCTATATTCTCCATACTACTGTTAATATAGATACTAACCTATTTACACACACTTTCATAAATTAAAATAATTATGTATTTTTCTTGGTTTGGTTTGGTCATGCAAAAAACCTCTTCTCTACCTCTTCTTATACAGTCCCAAGACAATGTTTTTGCATTCCCCAGTTTTGATAAACAAATGGAAACCATGATAGGATTGATAATGTGGGGGAAAAAAATGGTTGTCTGCATAGGCAAGGCTTCTCCTGGTTCAGAATATTACAGAAAAAGGCTATAAGATTAATAAATGATGACTTTGTGACTGCATATATAATACTTGCAATGCAACAGGTAAACAAAATTACCTGAATTATAGACTTTACAAATATTACAGCATTCTATTCAAGTTAAAGAATGTGTCTTTGATATCAGTGTCTACCAAAACATCTGCAAACTTCAACAAGTAATTATTTCATATTTTCAGCAGCATTATACAAACTCCGAATACTTTAACATTTTAGAAAGTATTTTACAGTGTAACAACTTCTCAAGAAGTTGTTGTCAACAACTTCAACAAGAAGGAAACCAGCACAGTATTTATAAAAATATACAAAAATTAAAATAAATATACAAAATATATACAAAAATAAAATACATACAAAACGTAACAAAATCAGGGTAATACTTACCTTCATCAACACTGTTTAATGTTAGTGAGATTTTGCAGTCACTTTTTAGCTGGCTAAATTCAGGACAAGGAATAGGAATGCTACTTTCTATTGTCAGTCTGTATTCTTTCCCATCTTCTGATATACCATAGGTTTCTGGATGTATCTAGCACAGAAGAAATTGTACTTAAAATGCAATCTTTGTGAGTAAACTGCAGCACTGCTTCCTAATCAGCTAGAAGAGCTTATTTACTTGGGTTGAGGTGCAGCAGCATGAGGAGAAGATGCAGACACAGCAGTCATAGTCTTGAAAAGGTGGGTAAAGGGTCAAGGATAAGGAAAAGGCAAGAAAAAGGGTTAGCTAGAAATGAGGGAGTTAGCAAACTACATTTTCACCACAAAAACAAGTAACTCCTTGGAAGCCAAAATAAAAACAGCTTTGTGTACTGTCTGGGTGGGTGGAAGGAAGCAGGGAGGAAGGAATTTGTTACCTGCAGGTAACAATTCCAAAAGAATTTGGAAGCACCGTATCTCCCAGGGTTCCTCTCTGCAAGCATACAATATAGATCACCAAAAATGTATAATCAAAACTCAATTAGAGACCAGTAACAGGGGCCTACAGCTGAGCTTGATAGGCTGGGTGGAGTCCTGAATGCAGTTTCACAGGGAAACAAAGAGAACATGTACCCTCTTTGCAGGGTACACTGCAGAACTACACTTCCATGAGAGAAATCTGGGCCCCAGTCCTACAGAAACAGGCTCAGGCTGTCAGCAGGACTATACCCAACATGTAATTAATGAAATGCAGTCTGTCCTTCCAGGACTGGAGTCCCATCCTTGGCCAGCAAATGGGTCCCTATAGCTCAATCCACAGTAGGAACTAGAACTAAGACTGACTGCAGTAGCTATACTCCAAATTTCCTAACACATTATGTTTTTACAAGGGTACCTTAATTCCAGCAAAAAATTCCTTGCTCTCAACTGAAGAGCTTTGTATATCTGGATTCTCCATGAAAAAAGAAGAACTGCTACAGTAGACCTGTAAGGTAAAACCAGAATAACAGAATACATTCTTGGTATGAAGTGGTCACATGAAGACAAAACTTGGCCACTCTGGTCAGTTCAATGATTTATCATGGCCACTCTTCTAGTGGCACCAGAAGGTACCAGTTTTCAGTGGTAATTGGTAAATATAGCTAAAGAAAAAAACAGAAACAGACTGAGCATCCCAGGACCTTTTCCTGGCATATTCTACCAGTTGTGGACAGACTTCTTCAACTAATGGCTGTATACAAATCATATTTAATGAATACTTAAAAAATCTTTTCTGGAGCATTTCTGCAACCAATGATACCTATGAAAATGTATTTTACACTTGTTTATATGTTATTTACTACTTTTTTCTCCATTTCATAGTTTTTGTCTTTGGTTTAGTGACCATCAGATCTTAGATTATGTTTTTCCTGTTGTTATAGACCTGGATAATTTTTTTCAAGATGAGGAATTCAGTGTGATTTCCCTCCACTGAACCAGTTTCATGCTACAAGACACTGTGGTTTTGCTTTGGCTTGCTGTTTGTTTCAGCATTTGTTTTTATTTTGCTGTATCCTTTTTGAGATGTGTTGACCACACATGCAGGACTTCTGATCCTGAAAAAAAAAAGTGATTCACAGCAGGAGGTAGCTTATGATTGTGCCTTTCCTTTTGACTGTCACCAAGCCAACACTGTCAGGCAAGTCTTCACGAAGTCTCCCAATGATTTTCGGGGAGTAACAATTGCTATTGCTGTCCATAAGCCAGCCATAAGCCTGGCTTTGGCTTGAACATGCACATGCATACCAACCATAGTCTTTTGGTTTTTATTTTCTCCAGGAAAAATTGACTTGTATTTTGGTATATATAGGTAAAAGATGTTTTGATTTTCAAATGCCTGGGCTTCTCAAAGTTGCCTTGAAAGCCTAAGTCCTCATTCTGGTACAATGGAAGGTAAGGCATCACATTAAAACATAAATCCTAGACACAAAACCAGTAAGCAGCAGCTCATCCAGAGAAAAAAATACATATCTAATGAATCAACAACACAGCTTTTCACAACCTCTCTCTCTTACAGCCTCTCACTAAGATGCAATTGCATCCAAAAATCCTCTTAACTGTCATTACTCGAATAAAAATTTACCTCCTGAAGGCACACTGCACTGTATTGAGACAACCAGTCTCAAAACCTCAGAGTCAGTGGTAGTTATATTTCTGTGATATTTACATATTCATATGGGCAGTTGGTGTAAATAAGTAAAGGCAGTAGGTTTCTCCCAAGAAAAATTATACAGTAAGATGCTGGACCTCTCTCTAAAAACTGTTAGTGTCTACTGAGCCATATTTACAAACATACAAAGAAATCATAATAATGCTTTAACATACTCTGTCTCCAAGTCTGACGTTTATCCCATCTAGTTCTAGAAGTGAGAAGGTATGAACTGCTGTTTCATGTGTAAGTTCTTCTTTGACACCTTCAGGAGAAAGTCTTGACCAAGTTACAATGAATCCAACAGAGCTGTTTGCAAAAGGAATGCCAAAGGTACACTTTAGGTAGATGCTGCCTTTGATCATCTCTGCTACAACTTCAGGAACAGATGGAAGTGGTGGTGACACAGAAGGAGATGATGTAGGAGCCAGGTGACCTAGTCAAACAGAAGTGTGGTCTGTGCTTTTTATTCTGCACAAAATCAGTACTGGATACAATGACACTGACATATATTTTGCCAATTAATACACTAACAATATTTACCTTTTTATATATGGAAATACTACATAATTTCTTAGGAGAATCAAAGAAAAATGTTTATCTTCCTTCTAAAAATTATTAAATGGAGAAAAAACTCTTTATTAGCTTTGGATTATATTCTAGACAACAGGAAGGTGCTAAAGAGGGGGGGAAAAAAATCAATCCAAACAAACTCAAACCAAAAAAAATAAACAAGAGAATAAAATGCAATTAATTATTTTACCAGGCAGAAGAGAGCAATATGCAAAGGAATGTGCCTTACAGAAGAATAATTCCACCACTTAATCAAGAAAGTGGGGAAAAGAAAAAGGAAAATGAAAAAGGTTAATCAGAAAGGAACAGAATAACCAACAATACAATTTGTAGATTCCTCCTATATTTTACTACTGAAGAATAAAAGTAATGTCATTCACCATCATTACAGTTATTTTTTGACATTTTGATAACTACTCAAAATATTCTGAGAAAGAACTTTTGAAATTCAAGTTTGTCTGAAATTACCTCCAAACTGCTCATTTTGCAACAAACCAAGTAATACTGTTGATAACATGAACACATTTTTATTCAAGCCAGAATATGACTAAATGTTGACATTATTGGGTCACAGATGCACAGAAAATCTTGAAAAATCAAAACAAAATACTCACTGCTACAGATGCCTCTAATTTCCATTCCCTCAGGATCACAGCTCAGTGGCCTTGCATCTGAAACAACTATAAAGGGTTTTTACACTGTATATTCACACACAGAGTACAAGCACCAGTGCTCTTAGATTATAGACCAAATGTCACAAAACACTAATTGAAGTGCAAATTTTCAGAATAGAAGCAATCTTGTATTCTGATCCATGTGCAGCTGTGACAGCAGTGAGCACAATGTCTTGTGCTAGAAATCATCTAGGAGGAAGGGGACATGACATTCCACCACCTCAACAACTTTTACTGCTGATGTGCTCAGCCAATACTTATACATGCTGCTAGGGAATAAAAAGGAATTATACTATTTTCTTGAATGTATATTTTGCTTCTCCAAATTCACATCTGAACACTTACCCTTTAACTGTAACCCTGGACAGTGAAATTCAATGGAGACCTGCTTTGAAAAAATTCACCTTTCCTACAGAAGCCTAAGAGAAAGTGCTTGTGCACTGCTATTGTTTTGTATTTTGAATGCTATAGAAAAGTAAGTGGAACTTGACTTAAACATGAAAATGTCAGTCACTCTACTCAAACTACATCAGAAAGGCAACAGCAACACTGGAAATCTCATTAACTAAAAGGAATGAAAAACAGATTTTGCTGTTCCACACTTCAGTGATACAATGTTTGAATTCCTTAGCATGTAGAGGACAGACTGAAAATTTGCATCAGGTATTTACAGCTGTCAAGTGTTAAAGAGAAAACACAGCACACATGGTAACGTAGATACAAAAAGCAGTACAATAGTACAATGTACTTCACATGACAACATCATCTTAAATATGTGCATTTAAACTCAAAATGTGCTTCAGATTTACAGTGTTCAGTAGAGACAAATAAGAATTCCACTTTTTGCCTGCTTTGTTTTGAGGCAGTAAAAATTTGCTAGCTGGATGTCTAGCTGTGGTTTTATATCTTCTTTCCTCATCATGTACCAGGATCCAAAGTAAATGCAAGTCCTGTTGTGCAGGAGTTCTTCATTGTTTCAGGCACATGATTGCTGAACCCTTGGAGAATGTCTTAACAAATGGATCTAAAGGTAACTACGGGACAGAAAGCCCACTGATAGATTTGCTACTAAGCTTTTGAAAGTAGTCACTAACAGAGACTATGAATCCAAGCAATATAGCATATCATGCATGAAAATACTGCTAGTATTTTCATAATGGTGTTTTATATAAGCTAATAAGAATTTCCTACTACACTAATGTGTCACTGTTTCACAGTATTTATAACTGTAAGGATTCAACCCTGGCTTGCTAATCAGAAAAATCTGTCATGAATAATGAAATAGTAAAGTTTGAGCTGTGAACACCAACATACCTTTTGCAGCACAAGCACCCACAACAATAGGAGACATTGCAAAATTATTCCTTTCTCATAGTACTGATAAAATGTGCATCAGTAGAGCATTTCTGTGCTGAATTTTCTTCTAGCAACAACATGTATATGCTCCAGAAAGATGGTAAGAATTACAACATCAAAAATATTCCTAACAGTGCTAAATAATAACTGATATAAACACAGTTGCTCAAGTTCTTAAGACAAAATTTATTCTGATACAGAATTCTATGCATGTTCAGTAATGGCTCTTTGGACAGTCTGAGTGCTGTGAATTACACTGAATTTTGGTATACTGAATTTTGATTTCTAGATGTGTCTTATAACTCTGCCTCATTATAAGGAAAATTTCAATTCTTAAGTTTCTGGTCATTGAAAATTAGTCAAATGCTACATGTACTTTAAAGAGGGGCGAAATGAACCCATCTGACCATTTCAGATAATTTCTTCTATCATATCAATATTAAAAGTAAGGATTGCAAGAAATTTTAGCAAAACTATTTCTTGACATTTCCACTCCACCAAATATCAGACAGATATAGTGCAGAAAAACACTTACTTACAAACACACACACTTAGCTGAGTTAGAGCATGCATTTCTCACCTTCTGCACAATACCCCATGCATCCTTGGGTGGGTTGCAGTAAGTAAACAAAGAAATCTCCGCAGTTCCTCACCCTGAGAGGGATTCGGAAAAGACAGCAGTCTTTTGAAGAGCTGAAGAAAAACTGCCATGTAGCACAAGCTGTTAACTGCTTGATCTCACCAGGTCGAGGCATGGACTCTGACTCCCTCAGAGACAACCAGACAGGGGCTTGAGTCCCACAGTGATTCATCTTCAGAACCAGAGGAAAACATCAGGAAATGGTTAATGCTACATCAAACTGTTGCTGTGCTTTAATGAGAGGTATGTATGTAATTAATTACTCACAGGACCTTTTAGCAAAGTTCAGACAGTATAAGAGGGATTGCTGACTTTCCTCCTCAAGGCTGAATAACAATGCACAAAAGACACTTAAGGCCTTATTGAACCTAGTGAATTTGTTTCTAAAGACAGGCTATAATTTAGTGCCTGAAGAACTAACCTGGAAGCCACATCTGAGTGTTTTGCTCAGAAAAGCTCACTGTTTTTTTATAGCTTAGTGAGATACTTTGCACCATTAACCTACAGTGACTGTATGGATGCTCTCAGAACACAGCAAACACAGTGTAGAGCATAAGTACACTGAGTATCACCTAAAGGTGTTAAAACTGTCACCTTTTATCTGCCCTTTGCCATCAACTGAAAGCTCAACTAATGTCCTGGATTTCTTCTAAGAGATGTGGGCAACTGATGCATTAGTATGTTTGAGCTGTTTTGGGTTCATTTAAAAGCACTTAGTTGATGGGATTTTAGCTTATTTTTTGTAAGAGACTGAGACAAGGAAATTTCAATTCATTAGAAAATCAAGACTACAATATTCTAATGATATTTTTAGGTTTTAAGGAAGGAAATGTTTTAAAAGCTGAAACTAAAAAGATGTATCTCCTTAGAATGTAACAGAGCTCCAAAATAAAGCTACAAATAAGCTCTGAAATAAAGAACTAGACATCTGAAGTATTAAATATTTCAAGTAATCATTGAGTCTTTGGAGGCTTGCAGATGATAAGGCAACTAATATTTAATTAGCTCTGTTAGTTCAAATCACTTTAGGAGTAATCTCTCTTCTGTGACATGACTTTAAAAGCTCGACAATTACTGGGTTCATGTAGCTGCAAGCCTTTATACTGCTCTCACATGGCCTTCCTAACACACTGACCATCACACAGTTCCAGCTTTACAACATGATAGCCCTGCTATGCCACCACTGAGAAAATTCCTTTAGCACTGAGTGGCAATTACAGTTTTTGAGTGCTCTAAAATGGATTTAATTTATCATCATCTGCTATTGTGCAGTCATTGTAAAATTTTCAATGCTTAAGACTTAATTTTCCAGTTAGCACATTTTAATATAATCAAGTATTTAGAGAAGATAGGAATTTTGTATTGTTCCACATAAGTTCCCATAATCATACTCTTTTTTATACCTATTCTACTGAAAAATTCTTCCCCAAAATACCCATTTCTCAGAATGAAATTATTTGTAATAATACCTCCACGCACTTGGTTGGCATCTCAGCAGGCTTATCAAAAATCATGAAGCGATACCATCCTGGTGTTAGGGAATGGTCACAGATTAAATCCTGAACAGCTGATTGCTGAAGGTGGGATGAATCAAAATCCACACTTCGGTAAGGGCTCTGCAGGATCTGATGTCCACCAGGAGAGCATTCAAGAACTGTGGAGCATGAGTATTTTGAGTATCAAGATGGAATGCCTAACAAGTATTTTAGAAAAGTTGTTACCATTTTTAAAGGAAAAAAAGGATGTGTTGCAATATCACGCAAAACTAATTTTATGAAAGAATATACTGAAGTCTTAGTAACAACAACTTTGCATGTAACCACTCTGAAATTTAATAGAATTCACTATGTCATAACTTTCCTTCTTTCAGTGGACAATAAATGCAGTAATAACCACATAGGCATTTACCCTGGATACAAAATCAGTGGGAAGGAATATGTTTATACATTCTACCTGGATTTTGATTTTTCTAGTTCCACTGATATTTATGAAACCTGAGTACAAATAGGGTGTCAGATACATGAGAATATAAAAAACTTACCTCAGGAGGAGTAAGGCTTATCCACGGGTCTTTTCAGAATAATTACCACTTTACAGAACTCCTCAGCATGAAATTAATAATGCCCTCAAATGGATGAGAGATAGTGGATAGTTGCATGCAGCTTGCATGTATACATGCAGAACACAGCAAAAGTGTGTACTAAAATGAGTAGACACTTGTTTACACATTTTAAGTCAACTTGCATGAATGACATACTAAATTATAATAAAGAAAATACAACTGCCAAACATATTTTTGACATCTAAGTGACCTTATGGCCCCAAAAAATCTCTCAAATTTTCTGAATGATAGATAAAACGAAGAATCAGAATCTGAAGAAGTCTTTATCACAGTTTTTTGGGGTTTTTTCATTTTCATTTTCTGTTTTTGTTTTTTGTTTTTTTGGGGTTTTTTTGTACTGCAAACTCATTTAGAAATAAAGCAGAATGCCAGAATTTCTGATCTGTCAGGTGAGTTGACTTCTGTCGAAGTCAGACAGTGACAACAAAAGTTCTGGCTAATGGTATATTTACATGCAACATACTGAATTGTTATTCTTGTTCAGAAATGCGCTTGGGAAGTGAAAGAATGGGAAAATAAAGTAAGTGAACGTTTATATATAAGCGACATTTATATATAAAGCGACCTACCTATTTACTTGCTTTTAAAAGTGAATACCAACTGATGCAAACTGTGAACAGAGTTTTGGGTTATACTGAATGATACAGTGAATCTTAATTTTTGCCTTCATTATGTTACTATTGAATTTAAAGTTGCAGCTGTAAGCAAATTTGTCTAATGTTACATTTTGATCTCCAGCTTTCAATCCCAGGTTTGTCTGTATTTGTCACATATTTTGCATGGTAAAATTCTGTCACTGATTAGAAATATTTTGGGTTATTAATATAAGATAGTTTACTATCTTCACTTTTTTCATGTCATTCTAGATAACCACAATTATAAAACAGTTTCAAAATCAGGTAATTCCTCACCTTTAAATAGAGAAGATGCCCTACTGAAAGAATAGACTTTATCTTTTTCAGCACAGTATGAGAATCCTACAGTCTTTCAAACACTGATGATTTAATCTGATACAGCTTTAGGCTACCCAGGCAGGTAACAATAGCTTTATCTTCTATCCTCTAAGGGCAGCTGGAAGTCAGTGTGATTGACTGTGCCACCACTGTGTTTCTGAGTTTCTTGTAGTAGCCTGTAGGCTATTCATGTCCATACAATTTGACCTTACAGGGAACTTACCCTTCACTGGAATTTAGAGAAAAGCCCTTGAAGAACCACAGGTCAGTCATGTGTGTTATTGAAATGTTTGCCAAGAAAGCTACAGCACAAGCAGTTTACGAACCATGATGAAAGGTCCTTCCTGTCCTCTATTTTTTACTGGAATTCTCCCTTTCATACAGCACCCTCATTAGTTTTCTTTCCTGTAACTGAATCACTCATGAAACAATTAATATCTGTTACCTTCTCCATTAATAAATCAGGCTAGACATGAGACAAGTCTTTATTTTCTTTTCCTCCACAGTTTAATTAGATCATCATTTGATAGATCTTTAAAACAGCTGACTGTAGTCACCTGTAATAGGGTTATAAATCCTACTAAAGATCAAATTATAAGTTTCTTATTATTATGCATATCACTTTAAAAGGCCATCCAGCTTTTTATGAATCCAGTGTATCTTTTTCTTCTTTCTAGATGTTCTTTATAGTTATTGTTTGGAAATCTTACGTTGTGTAATGCTAGTTGATTTTTCATTCTTTTTAATTCTGCAAAACAACTGCAAGTAACTGTCATCAGCAACAACACATATAAAAGCAACTTTTTAACCTGAGTGTAAACGAAGTGTTGTCTAACTTCAGCAACAGCAGAAACAAATAAAATCATCATATTTACAGAGAGACACACAAAAAAATTAATGTCATGTTCTCTGCAAAAATCTGCAAAAATGTTACCCCTGCAGAATAGATCTGCTCTGACCAGAAGCATTTAAGAGGGAGTTGGCTACATTTTCCACTAAAATCATGACTTCTTTATCCAGGATGCCTTAAATAAAAATAGATTTTGATATAGGCATTCTTTCAAATATTATTCTTGGAATGATGAATACTGACTTAGCTGAAATGCTCCAGAAAAGCTTTGCCTGTGTCTAACACCCAGCAATTTTATAGAATCATAGAGTACTTTGGGCTGGAAGGGACTTTAAAGATTATATAGTTCAAACTTCTATGACACAAGCAGGGACACCTTACACCAGAGCAGGTGTTCAAGCTGACCTTGAACATTTTCATGGACGAGGCAGCCACAGCTTCTCTGGGCAACCTGTTCCAGTGCCTTACCACCCTCACAGTAAAGAATATTTTTCCAATATCTAATCTAAACCTACTCTCTTTCAGTTGGAAATGACAGTCACTTGATAAGAGTGTTTCTCCATCTTCCTTGTAAGCTTCCCAATGATTCAAATCTGACAAAATTATAAGGAACTGAAAACAGGTTCTGATAGCTTTAAAGTGTAAAGGAAGGTCACCTACAGGGCAGGCTGACCCACCATCTCTGTCCAGGATGTGAGGAACATTAAATTAGAGGAAGATTTCTATGCTACTGGTGACTTGACTTCATCCACAATCACAAAACATCCTAACGTGTTCTGACACAAACCAGAAAACTCATGTGAGTTTTAACAAAATTTAGCACTTACTTATGATTGTTCTTGATGAAAACCTTTCCATATACATGGAAATATTATTTTTAATTATTTAATTATTAAAAGTACTAGTGATTTAATAACTTTCATTTTAAATATTTGCTATAGAACAGTGAAATTCCAATTATAAAATACACAAATGAATAGTTGAGAAATAAGACATGATATCCAGTCTCCTTTGTAGATCCTGCACCTGAGGAGATACACTAGAGGAGATACATACAAAAGGTTATCAATAGGTTATTAGGAGAGATAATAACAAGTCTAGAAAGTTGTAACTCTCCCATTCTGTTTGGAGGTCCTGACACCACACATTGTCTTCTGAACAAGAGCAGTCCATCCTGGGAAAATATGCAGCTATTTCCCTAGCATTTGAGTTTACTTATCATATTCTGTGCTTCTTTCCACAAACACCCAATATATACTGCATATGGCTCTCTACTGTTCTTCAATTTATGTCTCAGCACACCAGGAAGAATTTGATTCCATATTTGCCATTTCCTGACTGTCTTCAGGATTAGTGCAGTGAGCTTTGATCCATCCCAGACTTCCTTGGTCCTGATGGATACTGAGAAACGTGACCCTAAACTGCAGCATCTTAAACACATAGATAGCTTTGTGTTAAGAGGATGAGTCTTTTGGGACAGATACAGATGAAATCTCTGCCAACACACTGAGGTTTCTACCATGGCTGCTGTAAACTGAGTCACAAAATAGGTCCTCTGAACACCTGAACCAAAAGTCAAAGAGGTTTCTGAAGTCAACACAGGAGCTCATTTGCCACAGAGATATGAAGTGGCTCCTGATGACTATCTCTGAGGCACTGAGGTGGAAAATGAGTTCCACAAAGGAAGGGCTTTTCAACTTCCTGTTCACATCTCTATTCCATCCATGTGCAAAGAGGGGTCAGTGATTTTCCACCTGTCCAGAATGTTTCCATCCCAATGGAACAGTAAGGAACTGAGGACTACAAACTGGAGTAGAGAAGGGAAAAGGAGTCACAGCAGAGTACAGACAGACAAGGGCAGAGTGGCAGCACTGGCAATCCAGTCCCTCAGGTACAAAAATCTTATGAGTGCATATGCCCTGCTGCCCAAAGGCTGGGGTTTGGCAAATGACCACTGATAAACCAACAGTGTCTTTAGTAAGTGTCCACTGTGAGCATTAACATGCTTTTTCTTCCATCTACTGACTGCAAAGGATGCAGCATACTAACATCCCAAGGCAGAAATTAGACTTATGGCTGTATTTAACAAAAGTATTTGTGGATCTAAAGTCTTCCAAAATAATGAAATAGAAAAAAGTTCACTTTTTGGAATAAGTTATCCTGGAACAACTTTTCAGAGTAATACTTTTAAGGGAGAATATAAAAATTACTTTAACTACCTAAAAAAATACCATTTTCTTTGATGAGACCTATAAAAGAACATAAGCGAAAATGTTGTAGCAATGACAGTATTGCAATCCCATGGAATAGGAACATGGTGACTCCTATGCACGGACCGATAAAGAAAATCAAATCAACATGTACAAATTAATAAATCTTTACAAATAACCTCATTAGACCAGGTGTTAAAACATTTTTCAACCACTTCTGTTCACACCCTACGAGGTGCTTTGCAAAGGTAGTAAATAATCACACAACATGTAATTACATAAGTGTAAAATTTATGTTTATAGAACGTTTTCTAGTAGCTGTCATTGCAATATGTTATTGTATCTACAACTGAAGTAGTTTTTCTGTCGGAACTGTGCAACTACAAACAGACGCGGGTTCAGCAGAGGTCCCAGGTGAGGATGTGCCAAGGCACTGCCTGTGATCCAACACGGAGGAGAAGAGTGCCAGAAGAGAGTGTGGGAGACCCAGCACCCTGGTCTTGGAGCTCCCCTCGGCAGGTGTTCCCCCAAGAGCGCTGTGACAAAGACAGCTCCTGCTCTGGCAGGCACAAAGTTCGGCTGTTCCAGCGAAACTCTGGCACGCAGCCCGAGCGCCGGGCGGCAGGCGATGCCGGCCCGTCCGTGCCCCTCAGCAGCCGCCCCTTCACCTGCGCCCGGTGCCGGGCCCGTTCCCTGTGTCCCGCTCCCTGTGTCCCGCTCCTGGTCCCGGTCCCTGTGTCCCGGTCCCTTACCTCGCCGGCGGGCCCCGGCCGCCGCCAGCCAGCCCAGCACGGCCGCGCCGAGCCAGAGGCGCGGCGCTGTGGGGCGGCCCCGCCATGGCCCCGCCGCTCCGCTGCTCCGCTCCCTCCCTTCGTTCCGCTCCCCGCGCTCCAGCCGCGGGCTCTGCCGGCCCGCCAGCGGCTCCCGGCCCCTGTGGCCGCTCCCCGCCCAGCCCCTCCCTCCTCGGGGCTCGGCCCGCCCCTGCCCTGCCCGGCCCGGCCCGGCCCGGCCCGGCCCCGCCGGGGTCGCTGAGGGGGTGTCCGTTTCCCGGCCCGGCCGCAGCCGGGCGCTGTGCCCGGGCCGCTGTGGCATCCCCTGCCCCTCGTGGGGATTCTCTGCAAGAAAACGAAACAGTCCTTGGTTCTTGCCGGAGGCTCTGTGAAGATGCTTGTCCGTATCCCAAAGAGGTCCAAACAGACCCAAAGCAGTCGGCACCGTCTGCAATGGCCTACTGCCCTCCAACCCAGAACTGCATTTATTTGCTGATGTACAGTAAAATGCTGAAGAAGAGCCTGTTTCAAATTGGTCCTTCGATAGATCGCCAAGAGTGTTTTATATATCTTTAACCTTTACTATATGTAATCTTCATTACCATTAATTCAGACTGAGTTTAGCAAATATTTAGCAGTTCCAAGAGCCCAAGCTTCAAGATTTGCTAAGAGATGCTCCTCTTCAGAGATGCCTGTCAGAGGACAAAGAGCAGGACAAATCTCAGCATTTAAGATTGGGCAGTGCTGGTATTTTTCACTGTAGGCCTGAGGTTGTGCAGTCATTGAACTACTCTGCACTCACCAAACAGTTCAGCATCTGCAGAAATGTTTCACATTCTCTTTAGCATATGTCGGCCTAACTCTAAAAAATAAAAGTTGGTGACAATAAAACACACTTTACTGCCATCCACTGAACATCTGCCAGGCTACAATGGTCAGCCAAGACTGCTTCCATGGGGCTCTGACCTGCATGGCTCTTTGCAGAGCAGCTTTCCCTGCAGGAGAAGGCATCAGGGCTTGGAGTCAAGGCAGAGGCAGAGCAGGATTGTTGAGGGCAACTTCAGTCCTCTTTTGCTCATATACCCTGAGTTTATTGCAAGAAACTGTTCAGCTCTATGGTGGCAGAAAGTTTTTAAAAGGAATCACTGTCACAGCCTGAGAATTGAATCCGGTGTCTTGGATTCCTGTCAGTTGTCTAAGGCAGATACTTTTGTCCTAAAGATTTGGGGAAATTTTAAGAATAAGTTTTCTTAATTGTTTACTCAACTCTCTTGGTTATTTGTCAGCAGATACGACAAACTTTTATTCTGAAATGCTGCATATATCTGAAATTTGTTTGGGTTTTATTTCTCTTTTTTTTCCAATCCACTTTTACAAAGAAAACAAGAGGAAAGAGGTATTTTACAAAACAAGTTACAAAGTCAAGACTTAGAAAGAGAAATGTGAGAAGCTTTGACAAAATTTAAACATTGGGCTACTTCTTTGACCTCTGCTAGTCATGATGGAGCGGTATTTACAGGAGGATTAACACCCTTTGTCATGGATCATTCAGAGGATAGAAAGAGGTGGCAGTAATGGTTACTAAAATACAGGCACCTTTCATCTTTTCTAGACTGGTTTTCCTCTGCCAGCTCCTTCTGCTACTATCAGTCTTGTAGCCTCTTACAGTGACAGCAGAGAAAGAGCATATTGTGGTTAAAAGAGCTGACAACTTGCCAAAAGTAGTACTTGGCACTCGTGGTAACAGAGCTGTGTCAGTGACGATGAATTTATGGGAAATGAAAGTAATTCTAGGGCAATCTCATGCTTATAACAGGAGAATAGGGCTTTCCAGCGGGTTAAATTTCAGATTGTTTCTGTGAGCAATTTCCATTGTTTCAATTAAGTAAATCATCGGCTAGGTAAAATTGTGTTGCACTACTGAAAACACTTCTTTCATTTACAATGGAATGTGAAGTCAAACTGCAATTTGGTATGTGTGTATTTTTAAATAGCAGGATGTTTGGGAGACTATTGCATGAAGAATTTAAGATACTATCATGGTTATGAAGTCCAAGTCATTACTTAATATTCCACTGAAAACATGGCACAAGGAGCGATGATATCAATTCTAGGAAGCATTTAGAAATGGCAGCACAAAGCAACATATCCCAGAGTGGATTTTATGATTAACAATGAAGAAAGAGAGATTTCAGGTTGGTTTTGAAAATTATTCCAAAGCTAACTTAGAGTTTAGTAATCTCAGTCTGTTCAATAAACCTTTTAAATATATATTTATTTTAAGGTGGATTCTGAAGTCCAGTCTATTAATAAACTAAATTAATTATTTGAACAAAGCCTGAGCAGAAGTGCTTTTGCTGACTTATGAGTGTCTCATGAGGCAGGGAAGAGCATAGTAATAAATCAAAGAGACGTGTTGGATGACAAGGAACACAACTTGGGCAATGCTGGAAATAGAGTTAAAAATTCAGATAACACTGCTCTGCTGACACTAAGTTCTTGGATCTGCAACTAGATTGTTCTGGTTTAAGGTTTATCTGCATAAGTTCATGACTGTGCAGCTCCAGCATGTGTGTATGGGTAACAGGAATCCTACAAAAAACATCCAAAGGATAAAAAAGGAATTTTCTCATAAACAGGGCCAACACAGCAACTTTGTCATCTGACACTTCTATTGCTAACATGCCAGAGGGATGTTTACAGCAGTACACCTCAGATCATTAACTTAATGTATACAAAGTACATGTCTATACATTATTTAACAAGATGCCATTATCTCACATTGCATTTTGGGAGCAGTCCAGGGTGAGCAGCAGCCAAGTGGCTGGCAGGTTGATTAAATATTATTTTTGGTAACTAAGCTAAGAAGAGCAATCAACAGTGTTTGCCAAAATGCATAAAAATAGGAGTGGATAGCTGCTCAGGTGTAAACTGGAAATGAAAAATCACCTTGAGTTTTAAAAGTAGTTGTCTCTAGACAAAGCCACAAACTTTTTTTCTAGTTGTACCCAAACCTTCAACTCAAAGGTAAATAAGGGGATCACCTACAAGACAGTACTTGTGGTAGGCTCCTTGAAATAATAAGTCCTTAGTGTGAATGGTAGGGCACAAGAAGGGGGAAGTAGAGGTTGGGAGCTGAAGACAGCTGGGTAGGTGAATGCTGTCCTGAACAATGAATCCCCAGGTCTGAACCTAGGGATTTGCTCAATCTAACACTCAAGTTTTAGCCAGGTTTTGTAAACAGTTAGAGAAGAATCTGATTAAGTTTAAGCTAAAATTGCCCACTATATCTAATTAATTATAAACCTTGTCTTTCTAACTGTGTAGCTAAGAGTACAAATGGAAGTACATGGATCCTTTCTTAAATTAATCTTTCTTGCTATGCCACTAATTATGTCTGTAGTGTAAATCTGAATAAGCCCTTTAAATCTGTGCTGCTGTATTTGTTATCTGTGCAGAGATAGAGCATGGATGACACCTCCAAATAAAGCTGTGAGCAGAACTTGGAAGCTGGGACAAATTTCCCTGCAAAGCTTCAAAGGGTTATTGCAGTATTGCCAAGTGCTGAATGTTTGGAAAGAGTTACCTTTCAGCAGAAAACACCCCTCCTGGAAGGAGCAGATGGCTGAACAGATAGCCTGCAGCCCTGGGCAGATCTAAAAGTATCAGAGAGGGATGAGTTCTCATACATTTACCTCTTACTGTTTTTTGTTCTTTCTTTGTGTAAAAATAATTTCTTTTTGCTTGTGCCAATTCATAGGTGTGAATGGTAGGTGAACTAGTCCTTTCCAAAGCAATAAATTGTTAACATTCTTTGTCTAATCAATTCTGCCCTTAAAGTCAAATTCCAGTCTTCCCTTCAAATTGTAGGTTGTGTGACTTTTAACTTAGCTAAGGTTCATTTGATTTAAAAACATGGTTTAACAGCTCTGAAAATAATGTCCTGAAACATCACTACAACATAGGAAGACACACTAAGACACATTGCCAGTTCCAGTTCAGAATGAAATATTTGATTCTATCCCCCTTCCTATCTTTGACACCAAATAAATAGAAACAGAGAATAGGTAATGGTCATGCACATTTATTAATTTTGGTCATTCTGTGGCCAATATTGCAGAATCACAAGAGGTTTACTTTACTCATGTTTCTTCTGCTGATGGCTTTTTCAGAAAACTGAGGGGCTTTTGAGTGACATTTGTTTTCCAGAATGCTTTTAAAATTTGTAGAGGGTATTTTTTAATCTGCCATGTAAATGTACTCAGCGTTGATAGTCTGTTTAACTTTCAGAAGTAATGACATCTTTAGTATGTTTTAGTCCCTAATTCTCTTTTATATTTGACCTCTTGTATATACTATATTTGACTTATGCAGTAAAGGACTTCAGTTTAAAAATCTAATGTAATTTAGCTTTGATAAGCAGTAAAAGAGTTAATGTAAATCATGGGAGATCAGTCTCCAGGAGTTATTAGGAGTTGAATAAAGTCAGTGTTTGGCATTCTATTAACTTCAATCATCTTTGGATCAACCACTTACTCTTTTATTTTTCTCAAGTATTTTTATATTCTTAA
Source organism: Muscicapa striata striata (assembly GCA_030060385.1). Lineage (NCBI taxonomy): Eukaryota > Metazoa > Chordata > Aves > Passeriformes > Muscicapidae > Muscicapa > Muscicapa striata. The sequence continues at coordinate 87,580 of JAREIS010000503.1, read as the reverse complement.
TTCATTATCTGTCAGCTGTATTTATTCAGAATGTGCCAGAATATTTTGAAGTCTAGGAAGTCCCTTGGCTAGTGGAATATTAATGGAATCATCTTTGTTTTACGCATACAGAAATGTAGAACTGACATGTAATTACATTGATAAGCTGAGTATGATACAATTCTCAACCAGTATTTCATCTCTTTCTGTCTCCCATGTGGTTTGTCTTTGTGTGTGTACAGCTCAGTTAGTAGCAATTTTTAAAAAGTAGAACACCATGGAATTAATTATTTGCACTATATAGAATAAACGCTATTTGAGTAAGGTGCAGAACATTGATCTCATAGGTAATGGTGTACTTCATATTGGCTTTCACCTATTTGTATTTGCACCACTATTTCTAATATTTGTGAAATAAAAATTAACATTACTGGGTAAAACTCTTGACTAAGTTATGTGGTCTTCTAAGATGCAGATGAGAAAAAATATTCTTAAAATATGTAACCTATGCAGATGAGGAACAAATAATAGAATATTTTTTCTCAAATTCTCAGATTACCTTTGTTATTACCAAAAACTTTGATCATGTAGACACTAAAATGTATTTTAGTAAAATCCCCCAAGAAGAAGGGGGATTAAAATTCTCCTGGATCCAATATCCTAGTGGTAAAAGCTGTGTTCCTTCTTTCTGGGCCTATCGTTTCTCCTCCTAGCTTTTACTTGATATGTGAAAACAGCTTCCCGGGTAGTGAGTCTGTAAGGTCGCTGGGCACCCACCTCTGGCTGTGTCCAAATGTAGACATGGCACCCCTGATAAGGGGCACATTCTACTATTACTATTATACACAATCCATGACTATTTGGTAACTTTGATTATAAAAACAAATAACGTGGCTGGCCTAAAAGATGCATTCACCAAGCCAGGAAAAGCACTTTTTTTGCCTTTGTTTTAGTGATAAGCTCTCTGTGGTCTCTGAAGGAGGGAGCTCACAGCTGAGGATCATAAAAGGAAGCAAGCACATGCAGAAGGGTTCCTCAGCTTTAGCTACTACACTGAACTAGGCTATGACTTTCCATAAGCCTTTCCCTGCATTGTAGAGAAAAATAATATTGACTTAATATGGGATGGGATAGTAAGAACAGATGCACGCTAAAGGAGCAGAAGCACAGCTTATCAATTAGCTTTATTGCATGAAGTTCCACTGGTTTTTCCTGAGGATTTCTCCAGCATGCTTTTTTTCATGTGTATCTTTATACAGTAAGAAAAAACAAAAGTGTCCTCATAGAGAGAAACAGATGTGATTTTTTCCCCCTCCCACTGGGCTTTGTTGAGGCTTTAAACAAGTATTTTGAGGAAAACAGATCCCCCTGCCTCACTCTAATGGAAAATATGTTCCCTGTCTGTTCCCCAGATAAAATGAAGTCTTTTTCTTGGATAGGAGTAAGATATCTCACTACTGATTGAATTTTCTTGGCACAGCAGATTATGAAAATGGTTTTTATGATCTGTAGTTTGAAGAAACTGAAGGACAATCTCTGCCTGGTGCCCTGTTAACTTCCCTCTCTGATGGTTTTGCCGTCTCAATTTTTAGGTTAACACCATTGGTTTTATTATTCTTAAAAAAATGAAGCATGACATGATCTGACAGAGGCCTATTGACACAGGAACAAAGCACAGACTTGGTTTTAAAGAAGAAGGGAACAAAATGTTCAAAAATGGTTTTACAAATTCATTTGAAGTAGTGTTAATAATTTGATTTCCAAAAAATAAAAAAAAACCTGAAAATCCACTAAAATATTAATTCAGTAGTACACCAGATTTAAAAGGCTGGTTCTAAATTATGCTGAATTGAGGGATATTTATCTGATGAAGTTTTAGATTTGAAGAACGCAGCTACAGTGTCTGGCTCAGGAAAACCAAAGCATCAGATCAGACAAAAGTGAGAACAGAACAAGGAATTATTTCATATGTATGTTCTGTTTTCTCTAAGAAGGATGGTATTGGTCCCTCTCATGCACTGGTATTGAGCAATACATGGTTTGATTTTTGTTATGCTCCTAATCTTTAGTAAAGAGTAGAAATGTAAAAAAAGAGTTGTATAAAATTAAAAGATAAACAGCTACCTAACCATTGGCAGATTTAAATGAGAAACTGGCTTGTGAAGCTATCCCTCAGGTTCTTAAGCTAACAATAGGAAGGTACAGAAATGTTGTGAAAAGAAAGCTATACTGAGACATACAGAAAAACATTACATTAGTTTAAAAGATTAATTCTCCTTTTATGGGCAGTATAATTATGGTAAATGATATGTCATTTTTAAAATAGTGTATCTTTCTGGCAACTCTCTCAATGTTTCTGTAACATGACGATTCTGTTTCACTGCCTTTCTTCTTCTATAGTTAGGAATTTTGATATGAACAGTATTAAATATAATGTTATTCTGGCACTCAGATGGGACTAGAAAGAATTAAATGGCTTATGGAGACAGAGTTTTGAGTAAGAATAAAAAAATGAACTTCCTGTATTCTAACATTTAATACTGTTAATCATTGCAGTTCTGTCATTTTAGCAATAGACCATAAGTAGATCTGAGAATGAAAGCCACATGGTCAGTGGGGCAACAAATAAATCTTAGGGCTTCTTTTTTTTTATGATACAAGTTTGGTTCCAATGACTACACAGGGCAAGCTACTTCATTTCTCCAGCTATCACAAGGCTGTAATGAATCTGCTTCCCCCAAATTGTATCTCCTACAAAAAATATGTATAGACATTTGTCTTTGCCTTAATCCTTCCCCAAACCCTTCATTCATAACAATTTCTTGGGGATTTTCTCCAGATAAAAGTACGTATTTTCTGTACCATACCTCTCTGTTTTCAGAGCTGCTCTGGTTACATCTGTGGTCCTGACAAAGGGAAACCATGGCTGACATTACATTTGGTAGAGTGTTGTTTGTGTTTGAGAAAACGCATGAGCAGCTGAATTAAGAGTGAACTCCTTCTTTGTGCTCTATGCAAAGATTTGCTCCAACCTGTTAGAGCAACTTATCTCCCTTGCTGTAAAAACAATAATATTCTTGAGTTCATAGGTGTTGCGTAATTACTAATCTCAAGGCATCATATACATAGTATCATACAACACTCCTTCAACTCCTTCAAACTTGATAATATTCAGATGATGTCATCAGCTTGTGCTCCTTCTGATGAAGAAATGTGATTTTGACAAATACCTGAAGGCTTTGGTAGGTGACTACAGCATAGTCACATAAGACTACATAAAGCCTTTATGTCTCTTCTGTCAGCAGTGGAAAGGCTAGTGCTGCTAAAATCCAGACCTATTTCCTGCCATATGTCAATTTAAAGTTAGGTAAAATTCATCACCTGGAAGAGCTTGTAGCTGCAGTGCTGTAAGTAGCGACAGAATTACTGTTACTGTAGCATTCTACTGCTATTGGTATTCTAAGTCTTCATTTTTGTAGGCCTGAGCTATGAAAATATAAAATTAAATGAATATGCCATATTAATAATAATCTCATGTTAGGCCTATTACTCTATAATACTGTTCAGTTTTCAACTCCTTTTCTTTATGGCTCAGAGACCACCCAGGGGCTTGGAGAGTACTTGCAGGAGGTCATTGCTGAAACTGTCACATGAAATCAACATAAAGGATACCAGAAATAACCTGTAAAAATCAAAGCCAAATTATACTGTTAAACTGCATCAATGTCTGATTGCAGGCTGAGGGAGAAAGGTTGAAAAGAATGGAAAATGTTGGTTGTTCTAATAGCCCCTGTTACACTGGTGCGTCCCACAGAAGTACATGACTGTGTGCTGATAAAATTTGGCTGCTGAATTTATCTCATTTTTGTGCAGTTCCAGTAATTAGGAAAAGAATTTGCATAAAGTGGGTTTTCTTTCAGTCATGCTTCTGTGTTTTTAGCTCTCCATTGCATGTAATACTTTCACAGAATCCACTATTGTGAATTTAAAATACAGTCCGCAAATATGAAAACAAAAAACAAGGCAATGAAGAGCACTGAATAATAAAAGTTCCCGTATCTTCAACAGCCCTCAAACACCTGTTAAAATTTGTTTTGTAACCTGCACTGAAATGTGATGGAAATTACTGCTTACAAGTCCCTTGTGAAAATGTAAAATATCACAGTTTAAAGCTTCACGTACAGATTGATAGATAAAATATATCTCAAATACATCTACTGTGTCCCACCAGGACTATTCCCAGCTCATGCCCTCTGCATTCCAATGAAAAGAATAATTACCCTGGTCAATGCTGTTTTTAAACTGTTGTAAAGCAAATGTGATTTGTTTAGTTACTAGCCTAATGTGATTATCACTCAGAAGTGACAATTTTAAAAGGAAAAGCAATTAATACAATGAAATATTTCCTTTCATTCAGCTGTATTTAGACTGGTCTATGCTTACATATATTACAAAGGAATGGGGTTTTAAATGTGTTAATTTTTCTCTACTTGTTCATAGAAAAAAGGACTGTCAGTCAAGAAGAAGAAATATAATGTAGTGGAGGGTAAAAGATTGCTATTTGCCTTGCATAGAGTGACAGTCTCAGAAATAAGAACATGTTTTTAAGCAAACGTGCTCTGTAACATTTCTTTCCCACCCAGTCCTTAATAACATCCTTGACTTCTCTTTTCAGAATACTGCTGCATATGTAGAAGACAGCTCATCTGTATTTTGAGGATGAAGGGTCATTTTAAACTTCACAACCCATTAACAGCATGTTTAATGAAGTTAAAACATTCAGTCTTTAAGCCTTCTCTGCAAAGGCAATCTAATCAGTCAGATCCTACTCACATCTTTCCTCTTTGATGACACAGACTTAATCTAGAGCTTTTACATTTGCTGATTTGCAAAACTAGGAATTCCCCTTCTACAGATCTGCGACTCTGTGATGTTCTTACCTCCTTGTTTTGAGACTTGCTGCAATGCTAAGAACAGACATCCTGCTGTTCAACCGGAGTCTTAGCATTGTGTATTTGAAGATAATCCCTAGACCACCAGCATCTTTTCGGCATCTGTGAGCATAAAGGTTATGACAGTTGCCCCTTCTGACTGTAATCTTTGGTTTTACAAGAATTCTACTAAAAGATTTTCAAGCTGTGATTATCTCTTCCTGCTTTGTGTGGTATTGCTAAGAAAAAAAATAGTAAAAGTTTTAGAAGCGATATGTTCTGCTGTGCTTTAAAACCTTCAATTTGCAACTAAATTATGTACTTAGCTTTACACACTTGACTTCTTCAGACTATTTAACAGCTTACACTGCAGCACATGCTTAAGTGTTTGCAGGATGAAGATCCACATCCTCTCTGCACCATTAAATATTTTGAGGTTGAAGAGTGGCTAGATTCCCCAAGGGGCTGTCTTTTATGTATAAATGGAGAACATCCATGGCTTGCATCTGGGATTTATCATCTTGTTTGAGTGATCTAATCTCCTTAGTGTGTATGTGTGTACTCGTGAACTCACATAAGTAGACATGATAATGACAAGAATAAGCTTGCTGGGGGAAAAAAGCAAGCAAAGAAAATAATTGGCAAATATTCCTTAGAACATTTACCCCCTTTTTGTGGAAATTTTAAAACATTTTGTTTTCTGTCCAGCTCTATAAATTATCCACTGCTTCCTTGTATTCTGTTTTGGCTAGCAAAGCTCCAGGCTATTTTCAATATTCCAGGCCATTGACTAGGATTTAGTTTACAAATTAGAAAACAGTTAAACCCACCAAATATTCCTTTTCCTTTTTTCTTCTCATCTTAAGTTCCATCTCTTCATCTCTGTGCCTCCATTCAATGCTGGTCTGAAGCAGTCCATCATAAATAACAAGTGTGTGTATGTATTTATAAGTTCATATAAAGAATATACTTGTGTATGTCTGTGTAAATGCATACACATGTACCTTTCACATATAAAACATACCTAATGATATTGGTGAATATAATAGGTTTATTGTTTTGTCCTATGGTTTAACTGTAAATCTGCCTATAGCAACTGTGCACAATTTTTTACAGCATGATACCATAGTTTTGTGTTCAATGCAAGTCACATTACAGACAATAAATATTATTATATGTGGGGTGGGTTTTTGCATTCATGGCCTGATACTATAAATTCTCTACTAAGATCTTTAAAATCTTCTATAAGAAAACTGATGGTTTTTTTCTTTCTTTGTCAAGCTTTTAAGAATCACAAAAAAGGTTACATCTATAGCTCTGGAAAGTATTGTCCAGTCTTAGAACAGATGAAGGACCATGGAAACAGTCCAATCTTCATCTCCTTGTACATGGCATGGGTGTTAGAACTAGATGATCTGTAAGGTCACTTCCAACCCAGGCCATTTAACAATTCTAAGATTAAAATCTACTGACATGTTCCTTAGGAACATGAAGACCAGCCTGGTTAAGTACCTCATCTGAGATTCTGTTTCAGGATTGATTAATTCAAACATATTTATGCCATTTACATATAGATGTAATGTTAGATTGGTAGAAGTCCTGGACATAAGTTAAAACTTGTCCTCTCTTCCTTCTAGCTACTGCAGACTTCTTAAACAATGCTATCCAGCTGTTCAGAAGGACATTTTCTTCCCTATCTCTTGTAATGTGGTATCTTGCTTCTAAATGCAACCTCAGCTTTTGAACATAAATAAAATATCATTGTGGTTTGTCACTGAGCTGACATTTGGCAAAGTCAAGAGGGAAACAGTGCTGAATCTGTTTTTAAACCCTGTGCAACTGCAGTGCTGGGCAACTTGAGAGCTTTGAGCATAGGAACTGTAGAAAACAAATCATCACAGATGGAAGAGGTGTAGTGCCACTTTATCTTCTCTGTACCAAAAGGTCCTTTGGATTCTGGAAATTCATGTATGTGCCATACAAGTTTCAGTAAAAGACTCAGCTGTACAGACAGACACTACTTTCTTCTTTCCCTCCTCTTTGATGTGTATATGAGAAATTTAAACCCTAATGCACAGCACTTTCCACAGAAAATAAACATGACATTAAATTACACAGTAGTGAAGGACGCATTTCTGCATAATATGTTTCTTTCCTCCTCATTCAACAACATAAACTGAATTGGCATCTATGATTACTGCACTAGAAAGCTTAAAATACTCTTATAAAACTTGAAGTAGGCAGTTATGTTTCCACTCACAAGAATCAAGGACAAATTTTATTTCCTTGAGGAGAATAACTCTGATCATCTTTACACTAGCAGAATAGCTTTTTTGTTCATCAGGTATGGGATTTGAGGAATCAAAATAAGTGTATTATATTGCTTATTTTTCTGATAGCACTTGTTTAAGTCTACTCCTTATGCTATAGTTTTTCTGTCAAGGTTAGCTTCCATATTAGTAATTATACATTTTAATAAAGTTACATTCTTAACTGTGTCATCAATCAATTCTGAGAAATTTAATTTTCTGTAAGAATGGCTTTAGGAAAATGGTACCATCTACAGAGTAGCCATTAGCATATGTAAATGGAAAAACATGGTAAAGAAGATGAGACCTGTCTGTGGGCTCTGAAATGATCAATCTCTGAGACAAGATAAAAGAACAGCTCTCCTGTGGGAGACAATGACTTACTTCTTCATGATAGTTATTTAATGTCAATGTACTTTATTCAGATAATAAATAAGAGGGCTTCCTCTGAGCCTGATTGCTTGTATAATATGTTCCCATATATAATTATAAAGATAATTAAAAGCTGAGCTGGTGTGTGAGGCAGGAAACTAACTTTACCACCCACCAGTTCTTCCCATGTCATTGACTGGTCAACTGGCAATGCATCTGTAGCTGACACATAACTTTTTATCTGGAGGCTGTATTTGTGACACTTTTGTGACACATTTGTGAACTTCATTTCTCTAACAAAATAGTCTTTAATAACAGAAACCATCAATTTTTTTCTAATAGAAAATGTTACTAGTATGTAGAAGGTACATAGTGGAACAGCCCTTAGTTCAGGAAAGTAAAGAACCCTAAAGAACTGATCTTACAGAGAATTAACTACGAATGAGATAGCCACCACTGCCTTCACCACTTGATTTCAAGTGGGATTGATTCAGCTTTAAGATAAAACGACAATAATCATAACATCCCAAATCTGAAAGCCACATCATACCAGATATTTAAGACATACAAAAATAAGATTCCAAAGTCCCCAGAAGCTGTTTGACTTTCATTGAAGAAATATATTATATTATATTATATTATATTATATTATATTATATTATATTATATTATATTATATTATATTATATTATATTATATTATATTATATTATATTATATTATATTATATTATATTATATTATATTATATTATATTATATTATATTATATTATATTATATTATATTATATTATATTATATTATATTATATTATATTATATTATATTATATTATATTATATTATATTATATTATATTATATTATATTTACGTTTAACTAGGGATTCATAATTTTAAGAGTCTGACCCACAGTCCCCACTGTATGAAAGCCAGTACAAAGCCAGTGCATCACTTAAGTCCTATTAAACCATGATGCAAAAGCCTCATGCTGACCTTTGCAGAAATGACTCATGCTGTGTTCCATGCTGTTCTACACTACCAAGTTATTCAGGGACATATTGAATATGTGTGTTTGTTCTGCATGGCCTGGTTTTTGGTAGTGGGGTGGCCATGGAGATGGTTTCTGTGAGATGCCAGAAGCATCTACCATCTCTAGCTGAGCCATACCCTGATGCCTCTGAAGATGGACATGCTGCTGGCCAAGGCTGGGCCAATTAGAGATGTTGGTAACACCTCTGTGATAACATATTTAAGAAAAAAATCAGAACAAAGTGGGTACAGTTTTTGCTAGCCAGAGAAGAAGAGGAGGTGAGAACATGAGAGGGAAACAACATGGACACACCAAGGTCAGTGCAGAAGGAGGGCAGGAGCTGCTCCAGGCACTGGAGCTGAGATTCCTCTGCAGCCCATGGTGCAGACCATGGTGAAGCAGCTGTGACCCTGCAGCCCATGGGGATCCACGGGGATGCAGAGATCCATCCACAGCCCCTGGGAATCCATGGAGATGCAGAGATCCACCCACAGCCCATAGGGATCCATGGGGATGCAGAGATCCATCCACAGCCCATGGAGGATGTGCCCATGCTGGAGTGGGTGGATGCCTGGAGGAAGGAAGCTGTGACTCTGTGGGAGACCCATGGAGAGGGGCCCTGCTCCCAGGCTGGAGCAGCCTGTCCTTGGAGGACTGCACCCCATGGAGTGACACATACAGCAGCTTGGGGAGGACTGATCCCATGGGATGGACTCACAGTGCAGCAGTGTGGGGAGGACTGATCCCATGGGATGGACTCACTGCAGCAGTTTGGGGAGGACTGTTCCCATGGGATGGACTCACTGCAGCAGTTTGGGGAGGACTGATCCCATGGGATGGACTCACTGCAGCAGTTTGGGGAGGACTGATCCCATGGGATGGACTCACAGTGCAGCAGTTTGGGGAGGACTGATCCCATGGGATGGACTCACTGCAGCAGTTTGGGGAGGACTGATCCCATGGGATGGACTCACTGCAGCAGTTTGGGGAGGACTGATCCCATGGGATGGACTCACTGCAGCAGTGTGGGGAGGACTGATCCCATGGGATGGACTGACACTGCAGGAGTTTGGGGAGGACTGATCCCATGGGATGGACTCACTGCAGCAGTGTGGGGAGGGCTGATCCCATGGGATGGACTCACACTGCAGCAGTGTGGGGAGGACTGATCCCATGGGATGGACTCACTGCAGCAGTTTGGGGAGGACTGATCCCATGGGATGGACTCACAGTGCAGCAGGTGCGGTTTGGTTGCTTGTGAGAGAGGACCCACACCAGAGAAGTTCACAGAGAACTGTCTCCCATGGGAAGGTCTCCATGGCCTCACAGGGAAGGACTCCTCTCCCAGAATTGCAGAAGAAAACCTCTGGTGATGAACTGAACAAAACTCCCATACCCTGTCTTCCTGCGCTGTTGGTGGGAAGGAGTGAGGAGTGGGGGGAAGGAAAGGCTTATTTAAAGGCTTGTTTTACTTCTCATTATCCTCCTTCTCTGAATTTGTTAGTAATAATCTCGTTTTGTACCTCTAAGCTGAGCATGTTTTGCCCTTGGAGTGTTTATCTCATGGTCATTACCTCAACTCATGAGCCCTTTGTTTAAATTCTTCTCTCCTCTGCCCAGGTGTATCAGGGGAGGGTGAGTGAGAGGTTTTTGTGGATGCCTGTTGTTTGGCCAGTGTCAAAACTCCACAATATGCAAAAAGGGGATTTGGAAATACAGGCAGGTGGAAAATAGCAAATAGCATACCACATCTAAATCTAAAATCTGTAAGTATAGGAATGTTTTCCTAACTTCTCTCTTCTCTGGCAAACATGCATGCAAAGGAGGTTACAACTAAAAAAAAAGTAATTTGTAAATATGGAGCCATCACTGTTTTCAAACAATCACCACTTCCTTGTGAAAACTGGACAGATTAGCAAAAGTGTTTTTATGTAACATCCTAGCAATTTCTTAGGAATTTAGGATGTTAGCAAAAACACTCTGTCTCCCTTAGAAAGCAGTTGTAATCGAAATGGCATTAGTTTTGTGGAATTCAAGGCCAAACACTTATTAAAAATCCTAATGTACAGGGTCTCATTGGGTATTGTTAATTTTCTTTATAGCAGCCCATATGGAGCTGTGTTTCAGATTTGTGACCAAAACAGTGTTGTTGGCACATCAGTGTTTTGACTGCTGCTGAACAGCCCTTGCACAGTGCCAAGGTTTTCTCTCCAGCTACACCACCAAAGGCCAGTAGGCTGGGGATGGGCAAAACCTTGTGAAGGTACCCAGCTGGGACAGCTCACCCCAGCTGGCCAGAGAGTCCATATAATGTCATATTCAGCAATAAAACTTGGTGGGAGTTTTTCCAAAGTAGCCTTTGCTCAGAGTCTGGGCATCAGTCAGCTGGTAGTGAGTAATTACTTTTCCATCACTTGCTTTTCCCCTCCTCTCTTCCCCCTTTTAATCTATCTTTACTCTAAAGCTTTCTTATTTCTTTTCTCTGATTCTCTCTCCCATCCTACTAGGGAAGGGCTTATCTGCCATCTGGAGTCAACCCTCTGCACTTAGCTAAAAGAGTTCTGTACTTCTAGCTTCACTGTTCAATTGTTTGGGATTCTTAGCCTCTGAATAAATCATGATGAAACTGTTGGCAAGGACAGATTTAGGAGATCGGATCTCCGAATCAGCCTACCTGACAAAAACCCAGATTATTGCCTCACTGAAATGTCACAGAAATTATGGTATTTTTCATCAGGAAATACCTTTTTGTTGGAAGTTTTGCCAACCTGCTCTGATTTAGACTAGATTTTTCTTGTTCCATGCATTCACAGACCTCCTGGTAGGAAATGGAAGGAGTTGAAAACAGTCACAGTGGGGACCTAATTACAGCATAATTACAGACCTGTCCATGTTGATATTTTGGGAAGCCTTAGAATTAATACAACATAGTTATCTCTACCTCATTGGCATTTTATGTCATTGGACTTTTATGTCATTCCCTCAAAATATTTTATCTGGCTTTATGGCCAATGAAATTCTGAGCCTACTGCCATCCCACCCACACCAGATAAGAAGGCACATGCAATGATGTCCTGTGGTCTGACTTTTCCCCTTCCACCCATTTCTGGATATGAAAGGCAATAACAGTTCTGACAAAGGAGACACTGCATATTATGCCTCTCCTCATGAATCACATGCAGCAACAATTAATGGAGCTCATTTTCAAACAGAAATGTACATGAGAATATGCATTCATTACTAATTAATATGACAACAGATGCATGTTTAAGATGACCGAGTGGAATTGAAATATATATATCCAAGGTTGAATAAAGCCAAAAGATTTCATAGACAGAGAAGTATACAGCTATCTACAAAAGCAGGCTTCCATAAAGATATTTTATTTTGCCACAGAGCTCAAAAACAGAGAGGTTTGGCTGAGTAGAGACTACAGAAAACTATAGTTGTTTCTAGCCCTTCAGCTATTTCCAGCTTCACTCCTAAACCAAATTGTTTTTTTTTTTTTTTTTTTGCATGTATAAGATAGGTGAAGAGTATTTTGTACAAGTTTGCCTTTTCTTACATCTATGTGTTTGTGTGCTTTTGCCTCATATATACATATATAGGTAAAAGATATTCCTAGACTCACAGAGCAAAGACTTGCTCATTGATATTTCTAAGGTTATATTTGTTGCCAAATTTAAATTAAGCCTATCATGTCCTTGAATGGCACAAACAAACAGAAGAAAAGTTTTCTTTTTAAAGGACCCCATAAAATGAAGATGCAAAGATCACTACAACAGATATAATATGTTTACAAGGGCACTGGAGGCTGAACAAAATTTTCTCCCCAGTAAATTCAGTTGCTGCTGGTATTGTCATTATGACAAGCAGTGACTAGGAGATGCTTCCTTTTGAGTAATAAGAGCTGAATGGCAAGTTAAGCTGTGAAGTAACACATTGCTTCATTCAAGAAGTAGGTTTGCCCATTTTTTGAGCCCTGTGTTACAATCCTCCATCGGGACACTGTTTTTCATCAGTCCTGGAAATAAACTGCCCTTTAATCTGATGGTACTCTCATGGCCAAAAAAAAGAGGTGGTCAGGAAAACATTTACCCTGGAGCAACATTCTGCATTTAAATTGGTTAGGATAACAACCTAGTTTCAAAGCCATCATTACTGTCTAAAGATCATCATTAAAGTTGTTTTCTAAATTGCATCCTTCACAAAAAGCTACTTGTGCTCCAAATCCTCACAACATTCTTCATGCTTCCTGCATTTCTACTTAGTCCTATTTAGAAGGAACTTTTAAAATATGTGAAAAGTTGTCAGAGAATGTGATTTTATTTTTTTTAAGAATAAGGTTCTCAAGTAGATAAATACTGACATCTAAGAAAAAAAAATATACTATAATACCAAAGGAATGGTTTTCACATCTACCAAGTATTCAGAATTTTATTAAAGTCATTTCCAATTAGAGTAAATATGGTTTTGCTTTCTAGGAAAAGAAAATCACTGTATGGGGTTACCTCCATGTTCAGTCATTGCTGTCACTTAGATCTAGTTTAGAAAATCACACAAAATTAGAGTGATTCCTCTACATATAATAAAAGAAATTGCCTGAAAAACTTGTCTTTGAGTCACAAGATTTTAAAAAATCTCTTACATATTTTATGCAAGATTTTTATTTAGTATAATTTTTAGTCTACAAGATTCTTTCAAATATCCTATTTCTTAATTGATGACAATAATTTACTCCATAATTGTTTACAGAGAAATAATCTAAATACTGAGGGGTGTGTGTGTGAAATGTGTTGATACTTTTCCAAGGTTTGTGGCAGCTCTTAAAGAGCCTGGGGATTCTCTAGGAGATAGTGTATAGAAGGAAGAAAGAAATTTTTAATGGCAGGATGTTGCTACAGCACTGTACACATGATTTACATGAATTGGAATGTTTGTAGTCAAAATGGTTTTTCTTACATTTTTGTAGAATTCTGGTCTAAAGCACTCTGCAAACTTAAGAAAACATGACACAATTATCCTCATGATATTTTGTTTGCAAATACTTCTAGAGAGAACTAACCTTTCTGACTGAAAGGTTTTTTCATCTCCTACATTTTTGCAGAAAAATATTTACAACAGAAAACATTTTAAAAAGGAAAAAATGCTATCTTACCAATAACAAAAATGTAGCTTTTATTTCATTAATGAACTGCTAAGAGAAATGGCAGATATCCAGGTTCTCTGGTTTTTATTGTTTTGTTATGTATTTCTGGAGCATATGCTTGAGAAATCTGTGATAGCAGAACTTTGAAAGAAATAAACAGATGTTTTTATTTTCTAGCACAAATGAGTCTCAGTGGCTTACAGCTATCTCATCGAAGTTTTCCTGAATGTTTATTCAGTAAGATTTTATGGAACTCTTTTTTTTTTCCCTGAAAACTGCCTTCAGCCAGCACTGAACTAGCAAGGAGCATGCACAGAGGGTGCAGCCCTCCCAGTCCTGCAGAGCTGTGGTGTGGGACATGTCCACTCACAGCCACGGTGCCAAATGCTGTGCTGAGGAGTGCAAGCTGAGCACACAGCCAAGGACAGCGAGCACGTCTTCGTGCTGAACTGCTGACAAAACCTGCTGCTCCCAAGCAGCTGAGAAATGTTTTTCTACATTGTTTTGATGCTATCTATTAATCCCTTGACCCCTCCAGATCCCATGGACTACAGTTACAAAAAATTCATGAGAAGATAAAGCAATATATTGTATGCACATATATTTAGTGAGGACCTGTAAAACTTACCAACAGATTTATAATCAGCTTATTTAAGTACCAGCACTTTGCAGGTATATTCTAGTACCTCATCTTTCTTTCATGAAGATCTGCCTAGACAATTATAGCTGTTCTTCAAGATTTAAGAAAAATCAAATTTATACACATTGCTAAAACTAAAATGAACTTACATTTTACATTAAGTTGACAGAAAACCATAAGCAATTCCTTGTGTTCATTGAAAGATGTGAATTTTTCCATAGAATGAGACACAAGGTCTCATACACAAAACTCAATTATTGCATTTTCATGTTTCAAATTTGCATTTTCAATGTTTTTCAAAGTTTTAAGTCACCATTGTGCCCTATTTATTAGACTGGCATTGTCTTGTTAAATACATTTTATTTTTACTTAGATAAATTTTCACAGATTGGAAAAGCAGTCTTAATATTTACTGTACAGAGAATACATCCAATGTGAAATCACAGCTGAAAGAAAAGGACTCTGGATCAACAGGCTTCATGCTTTTGTTCCAGTAGCAATGCAACTGCAGTATTTGAAATTTTGAATATTTTTGTAGAAAACTGAAGATTTTGTATAACATTAGTAAGATTGCTTTAAAACAACTGATAATGCTTTACTTGAGCTACTGTAAGGTCCAGAAATAAATGAAGATACTGAATTATTGATATCTAACAAATAAAGCCAGTTGAATCATTCCAAATGAGCTCTCTTTGGTAAAAGGAAGATTGGGTTAGGGAACATCTAAATAACTGGACATAAATTTTTGGGACTGTGTGGAAAGCAGCCAGATGTACTGAGGGAGCTGGCCAATGTCTCAATTATCTTTGAAATGCAATGACCCTCAGGGGAGATTCCTGAAGTTGGGAAGAAATCAAATGTCTCCACTGTCTCCAAGAAGCACAGAAAGGAGGATCCAGAAGCTGTAGGCTGATCAGCCTCATCTTGAACCTTGGTGAAGCCAACCATCCTGGTAAACATTTCCAAAAAACAGTAAGAACAAGAAGGTGGCTGAACACAGGCAGCAAGGATTTTCTCAGCAGTTTTTCTCAAGCAACCTGAGGCAACTAAAGTCCCAGCACTTCAATGAATGATGAATTTCCTTTTGTCTCTACTGAAGTATGGATGTGTCTAAGAGTATTTTCTGACTGCTGTAATTTTTGCCTTGATGCAGCACTTTGGATTTCAATAATAAAGTAGTGTTCAGTCAAGCTTAGGTTCACTCAAAGTGAACCTAACAAAGTAATGACTATAAAATTGTTCCTGTCTAGTCTGGATCTAATTTGAGAGCAAATGTCACAGTACATTGCCAATTAAATGAGGAAAAATACTCAGGCAGAGATACTCATATTCCCAGAATGCTGAGTGTCAACAAGCAAAATTTGTCATAGGAGCTTAAGGCACTCTCTTTCTTGGTTATTCCTTTGTCTTTATTAGTGGCATATGAGCAGTAGCAGAAGGGACACTCAGAGCTTTTAAAATAGCTATTCATAAAGGCATTTCTATATTGTTTACTTCAAAATAAAATTTTAAATGTGTGTCAAAAGCCCAAAGGTTTGACAGTGCAGGAGAACAAGTGGCTTTGTTCAATGAGATTAAGCCAAAGTACTTGGCAAAATGAGTTAAAATTGTTCTTTTTCACCATAATATATCCTATTTTAAGAAAAAAGCACAATGCAGATGAAAGTACACAAGACATAGTTTTACATCAGCACACTAGCGTGTGTATTCAAAAATTTTAACTCCTTCACAGTTTGAATTTTGTCATACTTATACCAATCAGATAACCATTTGGATGTGCAACAAATATTTTCTCAGACATAAAAAGTGAAAATGGCCAAGAACTTGGTTATGCCAGAATTGGGCTGTGTATTTGGTAGCAGCACTGAAAACTGTGAAAATTACAGCTCTTTTCTCTGTTCAGCAGAATTTCCCCTTCTGGTGATGTTGATACAATTAAAGTTGAGTGCTGTCACTAAAAGAAGTTTAATCCTTTTGCTGCATTGCAGTCATATGGTGAATTTTTATAGCTATAACTACTCCTGCTTTATCTGTTATCCCAGCAGGGCATGGCTGACATATAACAATATTGCACAGCAGGGCTGTCTATTTTCACAAAACATTTCACTGAGGCTTTTGCACTATCTCCTACTAATCAGATTTCTCACCGAGGTGCCCACCCACCCAAATCAAGTGTGGTCAGTGGAGCTGGCAGGTTACCACTTTCCAAACAGCTTAATGAATATCTACCCATTTATGTTTGCTTAAGAAAAAACAGTGGGGTGGCTTCATAGGGTGGGATTATTGCCTCTGCATCCTGATGTTCTTGACTGTAAATTTAATTCCTGCTCATGCAATGAGTTGGTAATTGTAATCTGAGATAGTATATTTGATCTTGCTGCTCCTGGCAATGGAATCCCATTGAGTCACCTATTCCAAAATCATGTGCAGAGGTTTCTTATAAACCTAAATGTTGCCTGGCATAAAATAGCCTATCTATCTGCAGAGCAACAGCTGGCATGCTGAGGATATATTCATTCTCACCCTTCTGCACTGCCTCAAGCAGATAGTTCTGTACATTAAAATAGTTGGAAAATATCATTAAAAATATTATTTGTAGAGATGGTACTTGTTTTCACAGATGTTTTCAGTCCTCTTTTCTTGTTTATAGCATTCTGCACTTTCCTTCCTGTTCTTGTTTTTCCAGTAGTACCCGTGATGCCATTTTAAACCTTTCATAAACAATGTTTCAGAATCTTCCTGTAGTTTCCTTTATAACTCTTCCAGTACAGATCATTAGTTCTTCAGCATATTATCAGATAGCTTTCCTATCAGAAGTATTAAGAAATTAGACCAAAAGCAGATGAAAAATGAATAGTAGATAACTTGGATGGGTTCTAAGATATCAATTGTTTTGCTGTCTGGTTTATGCCTTGCACAGTACAAGGCAGTGCAGAATTCAGTCTCATCTCTGTATATGACTGTAATTATTTTTGATAGCTGTGTTACAACTTTATCATTAAAGACTTAGTTCTGCAATTGCTTCTGAACAGATTTCGTATTTAAGTCCATGAACATGCATTCATATTACAGAAAAAGTCTGTTGAGATAATTGCAAATACAGCTATAAAAAATGGTTTGCTGAAAGAGTCACACAAAAGAAGTCACTTAGCCTACAGGTTCCTGTAATACAGTAAGAATCAGACAGCTTACTTGCCTGCTTGCTTGCTTTCCCCAACCCCTGCTCCAGTCTATAAGGTCCAATTACATTTATCCCCACTCTATCTCTTATTGTGGGATTTGCAGAACATTAGAGGCACAGCTTAGAGGCATTCCTTAGCACACTGTCTCATGGAGAAAGGGTTTGCTTTCTTTGTGACTAAATGAGAATATTATATTTTGCAATGAGACTATCCTGACACAGAGTCTTGCACTTTTCAGAATGAAAGACTGGCTAAACAGAGAGTCAAAAATAGAAGAAAGTGTTGATGGGATAATGTTTCAAAAACTTCAGAACTGCACTAAACTTTTGAACTGCCACAAGCAGCCCTGGAGCCCTGATGCAAGAAACGTTGAAACTGCATAAGAAATCTATCTTCTACATCCTGGTAAGATCTGTCTGAGCTCCTTCCTCAGGCTAAACAGCCCCAGCTCTCAGCCTCTTCTCACTGGATGCTCCAGCCCCTTAATCATCTCCATGGCCCTTCACTTGCTCCAGCGTGTCTATGACCCTTTTGTATGGAGCAGCTCATAAGTAGACACTGGACTGTTACACCACTAATAATTAGAATGTACCTAGGAAGGAAAATAGAACAGAAGCTCCAAAGCAACTTTTCAAAATGATCATGTCACCACCAAAATCAATATACCAGAGCTGTTGTTTCAGGGGCCGTAAAACTTACACCCAAGTAACTCTTAGAAAATATGAATAATATGGGTGTTTTTAGGAGAAATCAATGCAAATCAGAAATCTACATTGGATATTTTGGATATTTTTGCAACAAAAGGTTTAGAAATTATATTATACTGCTGTGGTGTTGCAAAAATATTTTAATCAATTTGTTTATCCAGTAATTTCCCTTTTCTGTATGCAGTGGTTGAGGGTTGAAGACAATACTACTGTATGCCAGGAAGCAAAACCTGAGAGAGGAATAAAATGGACTTACTGAACTAGTTAATGGATATGTTGAAAGTGTCAGTTTTTTCATTCTGCTTATAATTTCTCAAAAAGATATTAATTTCCTTTGATATGACTGACTGACTGACTGACTGAATTAAAGATGAATTAATGGAATAGGAAAAACACAACACTATTGCATGGGCAAAAGGGAAACCCAAATCTCAAGAGGAACTGGAAAAGAGAAATTTTCATGGTTTTCATAAAGAGAGTCACTCTTTCTAAATTCCTAAAGCCCATGTTAAAAAGCATAAAGTAATACATCCCATTTCCTGGCTTTCAGTAGTTGCTTGTGATAGACCATGATGGGATATATTTCCTGTTCATGTATATTCTGAACTTCTGGAATAAATAAAAAAATATTTTTTCTTCCCTTCTAGGACCATTTTCAAAGGACACTAGTGAGAGATGCTGTCAAATTTTTGTTTGTTTTCCCACATGAAACTCTCTATAATTGCATATATCATCAGGGAAGTAGTGAGTACCAATATTTTTTTCTTTCTCTTGCTGAAGAAGTAAGATTGAATCTTCCAAAGTCCAGAAGATTTCTAGCTTTCCCCTGAATGCTCTGTTCAGCATCAAGGCAAATCCCAAGTTAAGCTATCCGAGACAAAAACCAACGCCTTATCTAAAACTGTCCTTCAGAGGATTCAAAGACATCCAGTAAACACTAACAAGTTTAAGTAATTCTCTGCAAAGGAGATAGTCAGAATTTTCAAAAGTCTGTAAGTGCCAGGAAATCCATTAACTCTGTTATCAAAGGGCATCATCCCTCAGTAAGCCAATGAAAAATTGTGTATGTTAGAAGAAAGTCAGTCACAGATTACACAGACTCTTACTGTCAAAGAATATAACTTGAGAAAGACCTGATGTATGCAGTTAGTTTCTTTCCTTTTAGGTTCTGATTAAATGCTCATTAATGTTGATAAGAATTCTCTCATTCATTTTCAAGGTACTTGACTCCCATACCCAGAAAGATTTCTGAACTATGGTCTGCAAATTATGAAAAAAAAATCTGAAATTGCGGTATTTTTTGAGTCTAAAACTAAATTCTTACCCTTGGTAGTGTATGATGGAATAGTGACTGAGGCAGAACCTTCCGAATTTTGAGATTTCTGGGTCATGTGCCAAGAACTGATGAACTCTAATCTTTACAGTATGTTCAGACATTGATTAAGAGAAACTCAAAGATCGAACCCCCATCAAGTTTTACTGTTTATATAAAATCAATAAACATCTTTTTAGCCTAGAAACTGAACTAAGTCTCAAGTCTTACTGCTCTTTCTCCATGTTTCCTTGGTGGGTGGCTGCTTAAGTTCAGCATCTGAAATCTTCTGGCACAGCACAAATAACCTTTCTAGTGAGCTGTCATTAGACATATTGGTTTTACTCCCCCCTATACCAGGTTGGTATAAAATAACACCATCAATTTTGTAAAAAGGACTCCTTGTTTTACTCCTCCAGCCCAGTTACCACTGCTGTCTCTCTGTAAGTCATGAATACTCCTAGCACAGCAGGAACACATTAATGATTTATTTTTTTCTGAGGAATACCCTTATCACAAATGATTTTGTTACCTTGCTGGGTACTCTCACTGCAGGACGTTGTTGCTAATAGATCCCCTTGAGCATTTGCAGCCTACATTCCTCATTTAACTGGATCCCAAGTGCTATGCATGTTAAATACCTCATCTATTATCTCTTTAAGCATGAGATTTCTGTCACAATCTCTTTTGTTGACTACACAGTTTCTCACAGAAGTAAAAACAGTGCAAGGCTTTTCTAAAATTAATGGGAGAACTTACTATTTGTAGTTATTCTCAGCTGCAGGCAGTGACAGGCTCATATTTGGGGAGAACATAATTTCCAGTAACCCTTATCTTGGCCACTCTGTTTGACTTTTTAGTTTTCTGAAACAGTGGATAACTTCAGACCCTTCCTGCTATTTTTTTTACATCTCTCAAATTGGGACAAGAGAAATTTGGGCACATTAACATTCAAGCAAGTTTTACCACAGACTGCAGTAGTCAGAGTGAGCGTCAGAGTAGATTGCTTTTAAAAATTTTTAAGTTTTTTGCCTTTTGCGAAATTTTCTTCATAGATCCCTATTAAAAGACTGATGAAGTCCTTGATTAGCTGAGTGAACTTTTCAGAGGTAAAAAGCCAGAAAAGTTCTGGATGGGTGGTAGGTCTGGCATTGGCACAGACCTACAAGTAGTGGAGTGCACTGGATTTTGCAAGATGGTGACTGTCTGTGTGGTACTGAAAAACTGAAAAGCAGTAAAATGTCATTTGAGTTGAAAATGAAGAATGGCTCTGTGCCATAAGAGAGGCTGGTGCTTGCCTGGTGAACTTGGAGGTTTTTCTGTCTTTTCTTGGTTATACAGCAGGTGTGCACAGTATGTAGCTGCTGGGGAAGTGATATTTATTATGTATATGGAGCATGCAAGCCTCTTGGATTTTATCTCATGTGGATTTTATCTCACCTTCAGCAACCTGGTCTAATGGAAGGTGCCTGAGCCCGTGGCAGGGGGTTGGAATCTTCAAAGTCCCTTCCTACCCAAACCATTCTATGGTTCTCTAATTCTATCATTCTCAAGGACAGTATTGTGAAAGGCCTATGCTTCCTATCATCATCTTTTAATAAAGAGAGAAATTTTATTTTTGGAGATGCTCAAAGACTTGCTTTATAATTTTTCACAGGGAATTTTTTATTATCCATTTTCTTCCATGCTTTGCACATACTTCTTTATAACTATAATTGTAGAGGATGCTTGTGTGTGATTGGTCAGACAGGAAGAACCAATTTTTACTAATTTTTAATGTACATTCATCCAAAACAAAATCTTAATAAATCTAAGTAAAAGTGTTGGCGGACAGCTCTGTACTGCTGGATATGTGCAATGCCTTCCAAATTTTCTTCTTCTTTACAAAGAATCAGAAAACATGAGATTAATTCAAAAAAGGTATGGGAGGGTTTATGAAAATTAAGAAATACATATTAAATTGGCATTATTTATAAACAGAAATGGAATGACAGGATCTACATTTTTCCAAGTAGATGTTAATTCAAATGTCCTATCCTAGTGTTTACACTATGGTAACACTTCTGTTTGTATATGAAGAATAAAATGTAAGATGCTATATTTCATATACAGCATAAACAAGAAATTATGAAGAAGACTCCTCAGCTTCGCAGTTTCCACTGAGAAATTGCTTTCGAAGTTTTCTGGGCACTTCAGCCTATTTCTGAAGTTCTTATACTTTTACAGGTTTTGTCATGAAAAGAGACAGGGTTAAAAAAATACAAACAAAACCCAAACATCACAGGGATTTTGGAGCTATGCAGAGCTGCCTAGGAGAAACTCTTCTTGTTTGTTCGCATAGTTGGCAGTTTTACACATTCCTTTAGAATGTATCTATAGGGTACATGGCAGATGGGCCTCGTGTGTCCTGCTGATTATTTTCTCTCCCTTACCACTCAGCAGACAACACAGGCAGGAATGGCTGGCAAGGGAATGTGCTGCTTGGCCACAGCTGAGGCAGCCACAGCTCTGTCCCTCCGTGCTGCAGGACACGCAGGCTTCAGAGCCAAGGGAGCTCTGTAGATGAGGGATAAAGGGGCTGCTGCTGCAGGGAAGGGTGGGGCTGTTGTATTTTGTTTAAAAATGCAGTAGGGGACAAGGGGCCAGCACATAGTGCAGTAAGGATGGTGACTAGAGACATGACAAAGAAACCCCAGCAAAGCAGAGCATCAGAGCAGTGCTGATCTGTCCAATTTTCTTACTCCAGAATAGCAGGTGCTTTTGGCCTGTTACACAATAATTATATGTCTGAGTCAGGAACACCTAAACTAGAATAATTTCCTTTTTGGTTGGATTTCTGTAACTGTAATTGACCACCTTTCTTTTCCTATATTTGCTAATATGCAGATTGTGAAATGCATCATAATCATATGTCATAGCAAACTGTAATTACAGAGAAGCTATAATGGCATTTATGCACCATCTTTACAAACAATGAGCCACATGTGGAACTCATTTCCACCCACGGGGACTCAAAGTCTTGGTAGGTGTTCTGAAACCAAGACAGAAGGCAAAAGAGATATACTGGTTTCCTCCTGGATTCATAGCACCTAATCTTTAAATCTTTCTTGTTTTGGTACTCATCACTAAATTCTCTAGAACATCTCTCATATTTGTAATTTTTCTCATATGTAAGAAAAGCTGATCTACAAACTGTATGTACTATGTACAAGTTGAAAAGTTTTGATAGTGGCTCAGGTATATGGCACATCTTGGTTCCTCAAATCCACCAATTTACTTGGAAGAGTTGTACTGAACTGGAGTGCAGAATCAGTTTCTTTCCTGAGATACCAAATACACTGGCTTTATTGAAAATGTTTCTGCAATTCTGCATTTACCCTATATAAGTAATATCTAATCTTTATTTAGTGAAAACTGACATTGACACCATGGCAGGAAGGAACTTGATAGAGTAAGAATGTTTGGTTTGGATTAAGGTGTTTTTTTCCTTTTGTATAACCTTTTTCCCAAAGAAAAGACTCATTGAATGAGTAGTGTTTGCTGGGACAGAATCATTATCTTTGGTTGAAGATGAAAGAATGAGGGATTAACAAAGTAGATGGACCCCATGGTTCTCAGATAATGCGTTTGTTTTACCAGAACACTTTGCAAGAGTCTACATCCTGTTAGACAAACAGTGTTTGTTCCACTGAATCAGGCTCATCCAATGCAAAATGTAAACATTTGAAATGCAAATTAGATTTTTAAAATATTTTTGGTAACATTTAATAAAAACCAGCACCCTGAAACTCTGACAATCTCTATTCCTCATCACTTCAGTATTGATTTCATGTTTCATTAAGTATGATGCCAGAGGGAGAGCAGAAATATCTCTGCTTCCATCAAAAACATTTCCCTTTCTTAATGGAATACAGGTAGAAGGCATAGCCTTAACTGCTGGAAATCAACTGAGTAACAGGGAGGTAACCCTGGAGTGCTGCTGAATGCTGTTACAGTGCTGGCTGTGGCACTGTGCCTGACATGTCTAAAAGTAAAAAACACACGTAGAGACTTCTGCAAAGGAGACATGCATCAAGCTTAGAGACACTGAGAAACACTGAAAACAAGACTTTGTCTGAAAAACCTATGGTTCTAGGGATTAGGTGCAAACCTGGGTTTCCAGCTGATGCTTATGGGAGCCCTTTCTTGAAAGCACCTGGCCCTTGCCCTGGATTTTGCATTAGATTTCGTCCCATGGCAGGACTCCACTACTTGGAAACAAAGTTCCTCAGGTGAGGAACATGGTAGGGATTTATTAAACTTGAGTGGGGTGAAGAAAACAAATAGGAAAAAATGCTCAGAAAACAAGGATTGGAGGGCATTTGCTCAAAACATCCAGTTTCCAGTTTAAATTTTTTTTTCCCAAGTTGTATAATTATAACAAGTATTTGGCCTACCAGACTTTTAAATAGTTAAAAAAAAAAAAAAAAAGAATTCTAGAAATTCAGCAAAGAAAACCATCTTAGCACAATTAGAGAGAGATTTGAAAGCCATCTGCTGTACCCAGTGTTAAGACTGACAAAACTAGGAGGATATACCAAGGAAAGTGTCTGTTTAAACTCATCTCTTCTTTTAAATGCAACATATTAGTCCTTCTAGAAAGAAGACTTTTCTGCAAAGAATCCTAATTTTCTTTAGACCTCACCTAAATGCATGCTTCCACTTACATAATTTGACTATCATTAGGGATATATATATCAAAGGCTATCTTTCAGTATATCACAAATTATTTTATATAAAGCTAAATATTTCTGGTTTATGTACTGAACTGTGTTTTTCTTGGCATATTGTATGTCTGTAACATTGTAAACAAGTCAAAAAGTGGCCTCAGGAAGTTTAAAATGCAAATCTCAGATACATCATTATTGTCACAAATTAAGTTCTCTTTTAACAGGTGTCTGACATCAGACCAGGCATTGCTGTTGGTTACTGAGGATTAATTTTTGAAGTGCCCTTTGCCATGGAGCAGTAAAAAGCTTTTTCTGATGCTCACAAGGCTTACTTATGTGGATTTCAGTTGTATACACAGATAGGCAAGAGCAGGGAATTATTCAGCTGTGAACTGAATTGAGTCTTGAACCAGTGACCTGTCATAAATCTTCTAAAATTAATTGATTTTAAGGTCTTTGACATAGGGAAGGTTTGACTATTCTAGTGATCATGATACAAGAAAACTTGCTAAATTTGAAAGGAACGGACAGTTGATCTGTTTCAAAATTATGCAATTCACATAACGTAAAGCATGTGGTACATTTTAAAGGAACATAAAGCTTCTATTGTGATTTCCAGACATATCTTTCAGGACCTGTGTTTTGCCACAGAACTGAAAACCATAATCCTACAAACTCTATGTCTGCAACTTGTTCTTAAGAGTATTCAACTGAAATACATTGTGTGAAATTCTGGATTTATTACTCAATAGAAAGGAAGCTGCAAGACCTGTGTGATAGGAAACAAGTTGTGCTCTTTTTTTTAGTAAGTCTATTAACTCCTGACATGGTAAACCATACTTTCATGATAGGTGGGCTCAAGAAGCTCTTGTCTATTCAGTTGTGTTGAGAGAGCTGTTTGAGATCTGGAAGATTATCTTGTTTGATTCCTATCTATCACTGAGTAAACACATGGGAAGCATATTTGATTTAGATGTAACACAAATTCTGAAGACATGTCCTGGGAATAAAATGATTTTGCTTGAGCACAAATCTGTAAAGATCCTTCACTCTTCAGACCTACCCCATGTTCTTTTTACTGCACTTGCATGACTGGTTGGGGCAGACACGTCAGGAAGGGCACAGGGAAGTTGTGGCCTCTAATATGGCTGAGTGATGGGCACAGGAAACAGATCACTACAATGACTCATATGGAGACACAGCCTCAGTAGGAGGATCCAAAATTCGTTCTTCCAGGACAATGACCTTTGCTGAGTGATGGAGTAAGCCCATTAGTTTTTCATTCTCTTATTCCTGGTTCTTCCAAGAAGGATGATTTCCTGGTGGTTATCCTTCACTAGGAGAAGTAACAAAGAGCTCTTCTGCTGTCTTCCTTTGCTGCACTTCTCTAGGAAATATGGCTTCAGCTCCACCCTTCTTTCCTCCCTTCCACAGGGTGAGGATGCACAACAAATTCTTTGGGGGATGCTGCCTCTGCTCTGTGCATGTAAGCCATCATCACATCTGCAATTGCACTTGTGTTGTAAGCTGAACCTGGCACAGAGCCAGGTATTAAGCAAAGTAAAGGTTCTGGCCTTTCCAGAGGCTTAACCACAGTGCTACAATCCCCTTCACATATCTCATCATATCAATAAAATATGTCTCCAGACCCTGGCATCCTGCAACATACATGAGGTGGGGAAGTGAGAGAATACCCCTACTCCAAAGGGAGATATAACTTGTTTGAATATGTTGACTTTTTTCAGTTTTGTTAGAGGTCAGAATTACATTCTGAGACCTAGACACCACAGCTGGAAATTGGGCAGAAAGCAGGTATTTTACTATCAACAAACAGACTGAAATGAGAAGTCACAAAGTTTTTCTTGTGTCTGTTTTGAAATGGTAACAGCTGATTTAGAAACTCAGTCTATCACTAGTTTGTTTTCCAGTATTTACAGATTAGGAGAAACATCTCTGTTGTTCCCTGTGAAGCCAGCAGTAAGCCTCAGTGGCAGCTTGAGACAGAGTGATACCATTCAGATCAACATCTCTCTCTGTCTGAAGTAGATCCTCAGGAATTCTACATTGACCAAAAAATAAAATGAATTTTCTGATGTGGAAATACAATCTCAACATTCTTAAATGAAGTCAATATCAGTCTGTCAGCAAATTAATTGATTGTCATTATGAGTTATGATTGTCATTATCATAGTGGGATTAGAAGACAAAGAAGATCTTCCTGTAACTTTATCCTGGCTTTCTTGACGTATTGGAATTTTTCTACCATGACCTCATCATGGCAGACTATTTAGGCAGAATATTTGTTATGAATGTTTATATTAGATCTATGCCCTCCAAATTTATAATCCAAAAGAACTGTGGGCCTTTCTGCATCCTTCAGACCTGTGATATATAACTCTCTGGTGTCTCTACTTCTGTGTCAATTCCCCTCGATTATGCAATGCATTTTTCTTCCCAGAAACCAAACACTATTATTCTTGGGAAAGTGAACTAACAATAAAAATGGGATTTTCAGGCATTAATATTCATTCCAGCAACAACACTTACCTACATGGCTATACTCACAGCTCTTTTTAGCCAGGCATCTCTGCAGGCATACTGTGCAGATGAAGAATAGTTCATCCAGGTGAAGAGACCTCAGCACAGAAGCATATAAAAGAGCACTTTCACCTTTGCTAGCTTCCATTTTCTCTTTTACTTTATGATGATGATTGTGTTTCCACTCAATTTCAAGATGGAAGTGTCTAGCTGTTTTTCTTCAAAGCTCTGTTAGTAGCTTATTCATCTGTACATTCAACTGTCCTGATACAAAGCAATTTGAACTCAGAGTGGCTTTTGGTTTTCTGGCATGCCAATCACTGTTACAGAAACTCTGTATAAAGCCTATTATGAATTTCCAGGAGATTACTGGTACGTAGTAACTTCACTCACTGCTAGTAATTTCATTCATTGCTAACATTTATTGGTACCACCTATTTTTTCAAGATGCAGCATTGGGGAAATAGTTCAGAATATCTCTAACTGGGAGACATCATTTAAAGCCTCCCAGACCATGAATTGCTTATCTTTTAAAAGTGAGGGATATTTGGAGCTGATCTCTTGCTTAAGAAACAGCAGTTCAAGTTGTGTCTAATGAGGGATACACACCCGGATAAGCCTTGCCTGACAGATGACACATCCCAATCTGGATTTAGGGGGTACTCCTTGTGGTTTCACTCATAAGCTTCCACTGAATTTTGCTTCACTGCCCTGGCTTTTACTGTCTAACTGTCTGCATCAGTCCTTACTCAAGGGAATTTGTCTGTCAGCCAACTGTACAAGATCTAAACATTCTTGCTACAATAGAAACTTGTTTTTAATTTGATCTCGATTAGCATGAGCATGTATTATCATCTGGTTTGAAGGGAAACAATTAACTTTACTTTTTTGACTACAAACATGCAGTATTCAGAGTGCTAAATATGCCCTGATTTATTTTTATATAGATAGCATTCATAAAGTTGTAGAAATAAAGATGCTCACTGGGCAGCTCGTCCTTCTGAATTTTTCACTCCTTTTTCACTACCTTTTTGCCAAAACAGCTGAGAGTCAAACCCTAGTATATATTGTTGCACTTGCATTACAAGAGTTTCATTTGGAACCAGAGCAGGTACACAGATACCAGGTAGAGAATGCTGTTATCAGATCTGGCACAGCAAGTTCTGGGCACTGACAGGTTTTAATCGTGTGTCACACAGGTTCATGTTTTAGAACAAGCACCTCAGTTTAGTAAGACCCTTTTCTGTGTAATTAAACTTGTATTTATTCAGAAATTTCTTAAGTAGATGGTTTCATTTCACCAAACAGTGGGGTTGACATTCTCAACTGAGTGCTAATTGCTGAAAGAGCTGTGAGATAAAACAGTAGATAGTAACAAAACAAAGTGGTACGTTCCTTTCAGTGAGAACCATGCAGCTGATGTGAGAGATTTGATAGAGGGAAGTCAGGAGGACACAAGGTGGAGGTGTAGTAAATGCAAGGTTTTGTGTACGAAGTAGTGTGTACCAGTTCCACATGACATCAACATCTTTGAGATGATACAAGGAAATACTGAAATTGGACAGTTTCAGACAGAGAAAATGTTCAGTTGGAAGATTTGTAGAACCTAGTATTTTCTCTGAAAAATACTGCATTTCATAGGACAAAGTACAAATGTGTTGTGAAGAGCAGCTGCTTGCTTTGCCTTCCTGCATCTGCAACAGTCCCTGTACAACGGGTCATGAAGACATGAATTCTGGAGCAGTTCTAAAAAGAAATATGCTGTACATCTAATATCTCAACATTCAGCTTAGTCAAGAGAAAAAGGTGTCCAACCAGAGCCACCAACAGGTGCTGCACCATCCTACTACCCCTGCAGTGGGAGAGAGTAAAGTAAAAAACGACAAAAGCCAAGGGATTACAACAGAGACAGAAGGAAAAATAAAACTTTAAAGAATTAATAGAGGAACATGTTAAAGTTGGCATGCCAGTAAAGAGTGGTAAAGGCTATGTGTTTTCATGGCTCTTTCACAGGGGAACTATCATACAAAGGTTTAGTTTGTGAGAGGATGCTTTCACCAATGCCCTTCACAACAAGAAAAGCTTGGCAGACAGATAGTCTATGAGAACAAAAGTAACATCTGGGTGTTGTTAGATAAGCATTTTCTTCTGAAATTTATTTTATTGCTAAATAAATAAGAGCCTGGCTTTTTTATGCACTGATCTGCTCACATCAATCTAACTCATTATTGTTTTCCAATTATTTTTGGAGGCTAAACATATTGAATAATGAAAACAAACTCCATCTACCTTGATGTGAATATACAGGAGTTCTGACAGTGTGACATATTAACATAATATACTGGTTGAATTAATGATTTCCATTTATAAATTAATCTGATTTACAGCTGTGCATATACACAATCTAAAGTTTATATTCAGCCTTTGGAAGCAGTGTATATTTGTTAGCACCTTTGTAGTAATGCAAATTATACTTGATTTGGCTTCTGAAACAGTGAACAAAGACTTGTGAATTCAGAAATTTTAACTCCTTATTGTGCAGTTTACAATTTAGTGTGTTGGAAAATGATTAGTCAATTTACCTGGAAGAGTCCTGGTTGATATGTATAACCTCTAATGGTAGAATTTTATGTTTATACTATAAAGCATTTAAGGTTGCAGATCTTCATTACAAAGACAGTGTTCATTTGGCTGTTTCATAAAACTATGCTTAGCTAAAGACTTTCAGGATGTAAAGTTATTCAGCAGAGCCTATATAATTATTTTCATCTATTAGAGAAATGTGGGGATTACTGGAAAAATAATTTGTAAGAGGAAATAACTTATACAATTAAAGAATTAACTTCATTAAGAAATTATTGAATTCTAGCAAAAGAAAATTTTGTCTGCTGTTTAAGAAATGAGTTTCCTACTAGTAAAAACATTCTGCAGAAAATTATCTGTATTTAGCAAATAACAACAAAGTAATGACTGACCCTGTTTTTCAAAGACAATTGCATAGAATATTTATTAGGTCCCTACTTATTCACAGTGGACAGAATCAGTATTCTCTTGTTCACTGTTTGATGGTAGAGCTAATCAAGACTGGTCTCAGTTCCTTCTCCCATATCATGGCTATGCCTATGATGCTCTCTGGGACTTGGCCACTCCCTCTTGATTTTCTGACAACTCACTCTCTCCTCTGCCCAGTTTACAGCCTGTTAAATCTGGTGGTGTTTAAAGAACCACCAGGATGTATCCAACAGGATATATTTTAGGAGCTGTATTGCATACTGCTGTAAAGCCTTCAGGTTGGGAGCCTGGCTATAGAAGTGATTCATATGATTGAGACAGTGCATATTGAACAGGGACAGTTGGATTCCCAGGATTCAATTTGCAACAATCCAGTGGGCTGTAGGAGCACCTAAATCAAGAAATAGGATTTCATCTGCTGTTCTGTTTCTTTCTTTAAAAAGAAATATCGTTCTTGGCTATATTTCCACAAGATTGTTTTGTTACACATTGCTCTTAATTTGTAGAAGTTGGTCTGAGTCATATGTATCTGATACAGATAGGCACTTCTGTGAAGTTTAAAGAAGGTCTGGAAAAAGAAGTTAAACCCTTGTTCTCCCAGGTATTTACAGATATTTCCTACCCCTCCCCTACTTATTTTGGCAGGTGGGAATGACACTGTAATTTTGACTACTGTAAAACTCTCACAGACAAGTATCTTTTCAGAACATTTATTATATTTATACATTGTTCATATGTTGTGCTTAAACTCATTTAACTCTCTGTTGTGGATGAATGTGAGGCACTTGAACAGGTAGCCCAGAGAAGTTATGGATCCCATCTGCCAAATTATTTAACCAAATAAATAGAATCTATATATGCTGATCACTGTGCCTGTTATAGTGTCTAGCTTTTTATTAATTCATAATTCAGAGAATCTGATCCCACTGAACTCCAACTCAGAAAAGAGAACATTTCATCAGCAACTAATGCAATGACTCAAATACATGCAATGTAGATTCCCTGTTTTGGTTTTGTCAGCAATTTTAAATTAAATCCTATTTGTGAGGGATTTAGAACTTGGTGATAAAGGTTAAGGCCATAACTCAGCTTAGACTGAGATTATGGGGTGATAATTGTTTCAAGGTGTAAGAACACTAAATATATACAGGTGATAACTCTTTTAAAGTGTAGAAATACTAAATATATACAATCTGATTTTATACGCATATACATATACATATAATGTATATTTGTTGCTCTTAGTGGAGAGGACAAGTATAAGAGGGAGAAAATTGCTATCCAGTTCAATTTAGCTGTAGAAGGACATTACAAATCATATGAGAACTCTTTGCTAATTTTTGCTCTTTCTGACTTATTTCTGACTGCTGACTTATTGTGTGTTTATTTTTTCAGTACTATGTCATTTGGAAACAGCAGAATGAAAGACTACTATGGACTAGAAAAACAAAATAATTTTTCTTATGATTTTATTGAGTCTCCAAATTTTCCATTTAAAATAATTCTGTGGTAATCCTCACAGTCAAACCCAATGAGACTTTTATTTAGACTCATACAATATCTTACAGTAAGCTATAATGAAGACATTTGAAGGCATACCCAAGTAAAAGGAGAAATTTATAAGAACTGAAATTGGACAAGTGTTGGTGCTTGTTTTAAGGTTTCGGGTTTTATTGTGGTTTGTTTTGTTATTCTAGGTATCCTAGCTGTTTTTAATGTTTATTACATTTTTAAGAAATAGGAATTGCTCCTGCCAAGATTTTGAGACTGTTTTATTTTTCCTTCATCTCTATGAAAGGAATGATGATAACGAATTATCCTCACAACTCCTTGGGCAGCACAGAAGAGCCTAAAATAGGTCTGAGCTGGCTTGCATTTCTCAACTCCATCACTGAAATGCAAAAGAGCTATGTTTGTATGACACTGAATATGAAGACTAATTGGCAAAAATGCATGTGTCACCTTGGCCTGGACCTGTAGGCATTGATCCTGGAGTCAGCTGGGATATTTCAGAGTTGAATTCCCTAGTCTGATGAACAACTACTCAGAGTGAGTGAAATAAAACAGTTATTCTAGTGTAAACCAGGATTTATTCTACTCAGTCTCTAATAAGATTTGAGAAGTAAGAAGTGGATTTATGAAATCTGTAGGCTTGTTCCTTGCCTAAATGAGTTATAGCAAGGGAACACTAAACCCTCATTTACCCTCAAACACCACTGTATATCCTAGTTAAGGAACAATGAAATATTATCCTGTTATCACATACTGATCAACATTTTATACAGAATGCAAGCTGCTGTAATGTAATCTTTCTTCCTGTTGCTCCAGCAGTGGTTTTCAATAATTAATTCTGATTCATAATGCCTTTACACTGACTTCAGTGGACATACTCAGATTCTGCATGAGGGCAAGAACTTAATCAGAAACACCTAGTGTCTTCTTTCTCATTTTTTTGAGCATTGCCAGGATGTATCCCAAACAAGTGCCCTGAATTTTTTTGTCTTACCTGACACAGAAATACAGGAAAAAAGTAGGTCAATACCCCAAGAAGCTGAGAGCCTAAGGGAAAGAAAATATTCCATTTCTAACACAGGCTGGAAAGTGGTGATAAGAATTATCTGTTTCCAAAATCAAAAGTAAACCTTTTTTCTATATTTTTTTCTCCTTTTGCTGTTGTTGTCGATTCTTTGGAATCAGTACAGCCTAGAACAATTCAAGTTAAAACAAAACTAAAAAATCCAAAGAGCACAACATGCTCCAAAGGTCATGCTTATGGTCCTGTCAAGGGATCTGTTTTTCTTATAGTCTTGGTTTGATTGATAATATGACTGAAAAATATATATTTCATCCCTTTTTCTTTCACCATTTAGAAATAATGAATGGGAAGAGTTTATATTCTTTTTTGCTCTTTCTTTCTGGATTTTTTATCTTTTTTCCCCCTGAAATACCTTCTCTCAAGGTAAAAAGTATAGATGCTGTTGGCTACAGCTCCAGTTTTCAAGGTTAAATCCGGGTATGATATTCCATCTGTGCTTGCCTGTCCCTAAGACGATTCTGCAGCTCAGACTAGGATACTGACTAGCTTTACTGCTTTTTCTAGCTTGAACTCTTAAGATCTCCTTAATCTTATTTAAGTCTACAAACAGCTTATATTTAGCTGAAAAGATGAGGTGGTTCTGTGTAGGGAAATGTCATGCCCTCTTGCTATTCTATGGTAGAGCAGAAAGGCTTAGCCTGGGTTTTAAAGCGCCCTTATTTTGCAAAGTAAGTAACATGCTGCCATCTGCTGGCAACGAGAAATTATTTTATTTCTTCAAGTGATTTAAGGAGTACAAATCTTCAAATTCTTAAGGAAGTTTGTATGATGTTATGTTCTCTTCAGTAAAACTGTAGGTATCTGAGCAGCATAAACTTGCAAAGGACCATTCAATTAAATCTTATAATTTATTTCAGGATCCCTGTGAAATCCTTTTTACTTGAACTGATATAAAGTCCTATCACGAAGCTCAACAACAACCTCCAAATTTCTTTACAGCTAAAAGCCTGAAAAAAATGTAAGTTTCCTTAAAGTAAGAGGAAAAGGTGTACCCTCTCTAAGGTTTGAATATTCTTTAAAACCAAGCAAACAAAAATGTATTTTCCCAGATAGTCTTTTGATCCTGACTCTGAAAAATTTAAAAATATAAACGTTGAAGGATCTGCATGGAAGTGCCTTAAACTTAGAAATATTTAAGACTAAAAGCTTTTGTTCTTTTCTTTATTTTTGAAGTAGCATATTTTATAAGAAGAAAAACAAAGGAACAAGTGTGATAACTGTTGGGTAGCTCTAGGTGATTTGTACTTCTGAATTTTACTTCCTTCTTCATCTCCAGTTAAATCCATTATGTATAGTCATACCATAGGAAGAATATCTCTATAATTTCATGATAGAACATCAAAGAGGGAAAAAAACCCCAAGCAAGCTCTGTTTAATCAGCTGAGAACTGATTAATTCAGCTCAAACCTGGTCTTCCCTGCTGGAGTTCTGGCCAAAGTTTCAGTGGTGTAGTGACATTCTGCAACCAGGGAGAACAGGTTTTACAATGAAATACCTGGTTGGACCGATGTAATTTCCAACAGCACATAATGACCACTTGTTAAGCTGAAAGGGTGTATAATGTATTTTCTATTTATAATTTATACTTCACTGGTACAAAAGCAAATAGAGAAAAGAGACTATATGTATGTGGCTAAGTAATTGCACCCAATTATACAATCCAGGCCATTTCAAGTGACCATTTCAAGGTGTGTGTAGCAGCTATTAAACTGTTCTGTTGGCAGAATGCTTGAAAACTGAAATACAAATGGAAATTAATTCTGCTCTTCTGACTCTTATGCTGTCAATTATACTGAAAAATATGAATATTTAGGAAATACTGGGGTAAATACTGTTGCTCCTTTCTATTCCGTTGTTTTAGTAAATATGAACCTGCTCAAAGCACAGGGCAGCATCAGCTCTTACAGGTCATAAAAGTATGTTTAGTAAAACATAGTTTAATCCATTAGGACAATTGGTGATAGAACACCACTGTTTTATTTTCAAATTACTGTTTTCTTTTCCTCAGTCATATACTTTCCTTCTAATACCCATGTTTTCTAGCGTATAAGAGAAGCATATTGAGCTTGTGGCCTTGTTGCTAGGTTTCAAGCTGCATTTATGCAGTCTACTGAGACATTCTTCTCTTTTTTGAATTCTGAATCAAGTCCCAAGGCAACAGTGCCCTGTTTCTTAGCAACACAGATGGGTACACTGTATATTCCAGCTCTTTTGTACAATGGGAGAATAAACAATTCCCTGAGTAAGTGTGTGCTGCAAGTCCATTGCTTCACTTAATTTCCCAGAGAAGAGAGGAAAGGAAAGCCTTCTGTGGTGCAGCAGATGAAGTTTGTCTGGAAGTCCCTGTCTTTGCAGAGTGGTGAGTCATGTATCTCTTTTTTCTGTTCTCTGCATCTCTCTGGGGTCTTTATTCACCACTGTGCATATGGATCTGTAGGTACTTTGGATCAGTGAGTTTCAGTCTCTAAGATACAAATACAGGCACCAAAAAATCAATGGTAGCAAAGCTGGCAGAAGGTGGGATGTATGAAAGTACACAGACTTTTTGCTCTGGTGAAATTAATGGAGACTCACAGAATTGCATAGCTTTAGAAACTCTGGATGCAAAGCAAACTCTTGATTTTAGGAAGGAATCTAGGGCTGGAGAAAATAGGTAGAGGATTGAGAGGTAAAGAGGAAATGTGTATTCATGCAACTAACATGTTAGTGCTCTATTACCTGTGTTTGAAATGGAGAAAAGTTATCCGTTTAACACAATCTCTGCAAAGTGTTAGGAAGTTTTGAGGTTTTTTGGCAACATAGAAAAATTCAGAATTTTGCTGCCTCTGGACTGTGGGACTAACATTGCCACGGAGAGGGAGGAGTACAAGGGAGAGGAAAGGGGACAGAGAAGGACAAACATCTCTGCAGAGCTGAACATTTCTGCTCCTGATGCCTGTGGAGGTGCATACATCATCTTTTCATGATGGCAACAGCAGCAACACAAAGTCTCAGATAGTACAATTTTGGCAAAGAGTAGAAGAACAGAAGCACTTGTGCTATTCATCCCACTGACCTTGGCATGTACCTGTTTTACCTGGACCTAAAGCTGCTCTAGTCAGTCTGCCAGTATATCAGTTTAGTTGCAAAACAAGAAAATGCTTCTTTACATGTATAAAGTATCAACTGCCATTTTTTTTTCCAAAATTTATTAAATCATGAGGTAAACACAGCAGCTGGCTATGGTGGGACAGGTGGTTTGCCTGTAGACTGCCCACACACACTTGATGGGAAGCCTGGGCCACCTTAGAAGCAAAGTGCCCATTCAAGCCTACTCACCTCCTCCTGAGCAGATACAGGGCCAGGTTGTGCTTCAGTGTTTGGATAGCCTGAGTATAATCTGTGAAGTAGAGACTGAATTTTGGCCCCTTCCCAAAGGCTGTCCTGCAGCAGGGATCTGCTGCAGGTGGAAGTGTCCTAGCCAAGTGGTCCTGGGCTGGAAGGAACCTGTCTTGGCAGCACAGCACAGCTGAGCATGGCCTGGGAACCAAAAAAAAGAGCATAAAAATGTGATCTTCCAGAAGTAATTTGTGGGCATTTGATTTATCTCCAGAAAGCTGTCCAGTCAAATCCTTGTTCAGAAACACAGCTTTATTGGTAAGGACATACTTCCATATGCCCTTATCTGTCAATGGATCATGACCTTCTTTTAGAAAAACCCATTCAGTTCTCAGAATAAATAAGTACAAAGAAGAGAAAGGTGTAATGTTAGAGCTCTCCTTCAGGTTTCCTGAGCATTGAGTATTAGAGTAGGAAAAATTGTTTGTATTATATTTGGGCCTGCTGGAATACCCTTATGATCCATGTCTTTCTTCCACATTTTCAGGGCATAAAAGGAGCTTTTTGTGCAAGAAAGGTAACAGTCTGGGAGTGGCTTTTAGATCGTGGAGATAAAACAGAAAACATGGATACGGTAGTATCTGTGTCCAGTTTGTGCACAGAGCTAAATACTTTACTGCCTATTCAGGATGTTAATGCTGCTCTAATGGTCTTTCATCCTGCTGGAGGCATCCTTGGGTGTAGGAAAGGGCCTTCCTCTACCTCTGGGCAAAAAGATGAAGCTCATGGCACTGGCTGATGAGATGGGCCATGGCAGGACATAACACCTGGGCACATATTAGGATAGGAATGGGGTAGCTCTAATTAACATGCCCTGGTGTGCCCAGGAATGCAGAGAAAGATGAAAATTCATCAGGAAGAATGGAGAGCAGAGCTTCAGCATTTCCCTCTTTTGAGGTTCTTTTTGCCACTTCTATTTGTACAAAGTGAGACTAGCATTTCCCCAGTTGTGCCTCACTATAACCCCAAGCCCCTGTTCTGCTGCCCTGCATATGCACAGGTTTAATCTCCTGCCAGGTATGTACTGCTTAATGAGACAAGAATTAAAATATGATAAAAGAGTGTATTTGTGTTGTTCCATAGTGATCAGTATTCCAGGTAAAATAAAATTCAGAGCTCCTGTTCCTACAGGCTGTTATGAATGTGTAAATTCCTAACATGCATGATTCTGAGTTCAGATGGGCTTTCTCTAGGCTCAGGAGTTTTCTTCATCAGGATACTTTGCAGTAGTGAAAGACAGAACCAAAAAGCAGTACTTCTTCATCTAAGCACAGATAAAAAAAGTTACAAGGTACAAAAGTTACTTCCTAAAGTATAACCGCATATTTATCTTCAGTGAATGTGGTGGGTTATGCAGACAAGTATAGTCAGAGTGAAAGTAGTGATCAGTAATAAATGTACTGTTGTATACGTGCGTGTTGGGTTTTTCTTTTATTTTTTGCCAGAGATTGCAATATTTGAGAAGAGAAAAACAATCATCAGGGCATTATGTTCATCCTCCATGAAGAAGAGAGAAAATTTTTATTTGAAACTCAAGCAAAATTTTCTGCAAGCGTTGACTGGCCTTTCTCACAATAACAAACTGCAGCGCAGCAATCCAAAGCCAACACAGGTTTACGGCTGAAACAACCTCCTGATTTTAGATACCAGATCTGTAAGTCATCCAACCTTCCTTAGAAGCCACAAGGAAAGGGAAAAGGGGAACTGAAGTAAAAACGACCTCTGAAGCCACAGTCGTGCCAGAGCTGTGCTTAGGATTAGGGTTCAGAAAACCACAAACACTACAAAAGGCATGCCAAGGGGGATACAGCACTGCCCCAACATTGCTTCCTCCACATCTTTTTCCCTGGCAACACCCATGTGTTTGGCATCTCATCCTCAGCCACCCACAGCTTTTACTGCTCTGCCTAGGGTTAGGGTTACACTTAGGGTTAGAGTTCAGAAAATCACAAAGCCCAGAGCTCCAGGGACATTGACACTACAAAAGACGCGGCAAGGGGAGCATGGCACTGCCCCAACATTGCTCCCACCACACCTTGCTCCTTGGCACCACCCATGCATGGAGGACTAAGCTGATTTTTATTTATGCCTCAATATATGTTATATATGATGTGAAAACTTTCTCTAGGTGCTGTACTGACATGGTAAGAATCCCAGTCCTCGAGCGACTTCATTTGACAGGCAATGAGGAGAGAGAAACTTCCATGATTTTTCTTCAAAGGCCTCCTCCTTTCAGGTGGGCTAGATCACTGGCTTCCCAGGAAAAAATGCCAGGTAAATTGGGCTTTTTTGGGGAGCCTTAGTACATAAAAGCAGTTACCAGCGCCACACTCCTGGGGCTGCCATTTTCTGGTTTTCTTGGACAAAAAGAATGTCAGATCTGCCCCCTCCTTGCCTTTTTCTCCCTGCGGTGCAGCTTCTCCCCTGGCTGTCTGTCCTGTCCACACCATTCCTCTCCTGCTTCACCACTTTCCCCCAGGTAGCTCATGGCCGCCATATCCCTGTGCTCTGCTCTTTCCCTGATGGGGCAGTCGTGGCCTTCACCTGGCCCGGCCCCGGCCTGCCCCCGGCCTGCACCTGGCCTGCCCCCGGCCTGCACCGGCCTGCACCGGACTGCCCCCAGCCTGCATCCAGCCTGCACCGGCCTGCCCCCGGCCTGCACCGGACTGCCCCTGGCCTGCACCGGCCTGCACCGGCCTGCCCCGGCCTGCACCTGGCCTGCCCCGGCCTGCACCGCCCGGCCCCCGGTCTGCACCGGGTCTGCCCCCGGCCTGCCCCGGCCTGCACCCAGCCTGCCCCTGGCCTGCACCGGCCTGCACCCAGCCTGCACCCAGCCTGCACCGGCCTGCCCCCGGCCTGCACCGGCCTGCCCCCGGCCTGCACCCAGCCTGCACCGGCCTGCCCCTGGCCTGCACCGGCCTGCCCCCGCCTGCAACGCCTGCCCCCCTCGCCTGCACCCAGCCTGCATCGGCCTGCCCCGGCCTGCACCCAGCCTGCACTGGCCTGCCCCTGGCCTGCCCCCGGCCTGCACCGGCCTGCACCGGCCTGCACCCAGCCTGCACCCAGCCTGCACCTGTCCTGCACCCAATCTGCACCTGGCCTACCCCTGGCATGCACTTGGGCTGCACCCAGCATGACCAGGCCTGCACCTGGCCTGCCACCATGATGTTCCCGGCGCTGTCCGGAAACAAGGTCTCAGGTGGCTGAGGCAAACACCAGAGCCAGGCTGCTTGCCACCGCTGGGGAATAGCACTCTGCTGGTCACAAGAGCCACTCAGGCTGATGGGTGATGGCTGATGGCTGCTCGCAGCACACATGATCCATCTGCTGAACAGATACCTGTGGGGTGCCCCAAGGTGCAGGTAATGCTGTCCTTGTCTTCTCTCATTTTCCTTCCCCACACCCTGTTCTACACCCCTTCAGTAGGAACATGTGTCTTTCTTCACCTAGAAAATTTGTCCCTCCTCATGATATCGAATGATCATCACATCCCATTTCATTTCATTGGTTTCACTCCAATTCAATTTTTTTTTTTAAATGCCATTTAATTTCTTCAATTTCTTCTCCTGTCTCTTCATTTCATGGTTTCCTGATCTTGAGATTTCAGTGAGTATAATTTTGGCAAGTTTCAGATCTTGAAACTGGACTTGATGTCATCCCAGTCCATTTCCTCGTATTCACTCCATTTCCAAAGTTGCTTTTTTTTCTTTTCAATTGCATTTAATTTTATCATATCTCCTTTCCAGAATATTAGTTGCACTTTGCTCTCTGATTTCAAGATTTCATTTCCTTTGATGAAATGAAGAATTTCAATCTTGTGATTTCAGTGAGGATCAATCTGGCAAGGCTTGGTCCATTTGCCTGCACTTTATGTTATCAAAACTCATTTCATGGTATTCACTCCATTTCTAAATTAACTTTTTTAAATTGCATTTGATTTTACCGTATCTCTGTTCTAGAGTGTTTGTTATACCTTGTTCTCTGATTTCAAGATTTAATTTCCTTTCATTTCATGATAGGAAATTAAATATTGTGATTTCGATGAGTATGAATTTGATAAGATTTCCCTGCACTTCATGTCATCCCTTTCCATTTTATTGTTTTCACCTTGTTTCAAATTTTTTTTTAATGGCATTTCATTTCTTCAATCTCTTTTTTCTCTTCATTACATTTCCTGATTTCAAGATTTCATTGCATATAATTTTGGCAAATTTCAGTCCTTTTCACTCCACTTTAACCTCACCCAATTTGTAGTGACT
This sequence comes from Muscicapa striata striata, assembly GCA_030060385.1. NCBI lineage: Eukaryota > Metazoa > Chordata > Aves > Passeriformes > Muscicapidae > Muscicapa > Muscicapa striata. The sequence goes on along the minus strand of JAREIS010000503.1, from coordinate 47,480 downwards.
CCTTTTCCAATTTTGTTTTTCTCCAGTTGCATTTGATTTTACCATATGTCCTTTCCAGACTGTTTGTTCAACTTCCTGCACTTACTTCAAGATTTTATTTCCTTTCAAGAATAGAAATTCTCCACAGAGAATTGGACCTTAACCCTAAAATGGCATCCTTAGTGGTAGTGCCCAGATATGGTTAGGGTTGTAGCTGTGGGCAGTGGAGGTGTGCACATTTACTGTGTTAGAGAATTTAGGAACATTACTTCAACAGTAGGGAGCAGGAATAAGAGCACAGAACCCTCAAACCTGTCTTAAGTGGCCTTAGGTGAAACATGAAGAGCAAAGAGTAGTTTTTCCCCTAAGTTTCAATATCAGAGAAATTCCACTTCTGAGCTCTAAAAAACAGACTTAGATCACAGGAAGTACACTAGTTCACTCACGCAAAACACTTGTATTTAGGGACACCTGATAAAAGCAGGATTAGTATCTGAAAACTGCTTGTTAATGTTGATTCTTCTGATAAGACTGCAATTTCAGCCTTGTAACAGGGGTTATTCCCAGGCAACTGGTTCAAGTCCAATGTCTGTGTACTCATTGTAGATACAATGATCCATATCTGCAATCCCAACTGTGGTGCATGGTCCATAATGGGGTGCCTGCCCTCAAGTGTTTCTATAGCTTCACATCCTATAAGGACAGCTTCTTTGAAAATAATTAACTACACATAAATGAAAGTACACACACATACATACCATGTAGCATAAAACACTACTTTCTTTATAGGCAAAGGCAAGGCTTTGTTCACAACAAGGCCACAGACAGAATATTTTTTTGCTTATAATGTTTACTATATATGTCTGAGTGCTCCTTTTTCTGGATCCTAGCTGATTAACAAAAAGCACAGCTTTTAAATCCTAGAATCCTGACAATTTTTCCTATAGCTGATAAATACTGTCTGCTTAATATTTTCAGATCCTGAACTTGAACCACTGAAAGGAAAGCAAAAGGACTATGACAGATTTCTTACATACAACCCTCATGAAAGCAAGTGGGATCCACAGCTGCTGCCAAAGAGTCCCTGGCCACCCAAATCTGCTTCATTACTGGTTAGTCAAACTAAAACACAACTTTTTGCTTTTCTCTGCATCAAAATATTTTGAAATAACAACAAAAATAATAATAACAACAATAACAGTTATATTAATTTCTGAATATTTTGAATCACCCAGTCTTGAGAGGTTATCTGGCATATCCTAAGGGAAATGTCACTGGAGATCTAGGGACATGGACCATTAATTTCCTTCAGCTTTTCAAGTGTGTGATTCTTTCTCTAGCTCTTGCTGAGAGCTTTGGTGGAGTTGGAAATGTAGTCTGTTGTAGAACATTTTCTTATTTCAGCCTTTAGCAGAAAATTACACAGTATTGCATGTGACAATTCGTTTTTAGGAATCAAGGTGTCTGTATTAGACTGTTCAAAGATGCAGGCTATTTCAGAATAATCTGGATTATTTCAGAATAATCCAGATGCTGGCTGGATGTTTTTATGGTTTATATATACATACCAAACTCTTAAATGTAGAGATCTCCAAACCAGAATGCCTTTCCTTATAAAACAGCTCCCATTTACATTACTGAAGATTAACAAATAGAGCATTGAGGGGAAAAATAACATATATATAACTGTAAGTACCAGCATGGAACAAGAACACACTGAATGCACTTTGTCTGGTATATTAGTGAGTATTTTACCTCTTTCCCTTTAGGCCTCAATTTCTAAAATAGTATTGAAAGTGATATTACTATATCTTTCTACTTAACAAATTCCCCTCACTATTGCTAAAAATTACTTATCAACACTTCCAAATCACTAATTCTTTTCTCTAACCAACCCCTCAGTTATCTGGAGATGAAAGAAAGGGCACAGCCCATCAAGCTCCTGGTAGCTACAGATGCTGAATGCCATAATGAGCTTACTTTGGAAACTGCCTGTCCTCTGCACCCAGAAGCTGGGGATCAGCAGATTGTGCCAAAATAAACCCTCATACATTCCCTCTTCCTTCAACAGACACATCTGCTCAGTTTTTGACTGTGATTACTAGAAATGGACTGCTGAAAGCTCCTCACAGTCAGGTAGTTTCAATTCCTTTTCTAAGAAGTGTGTGGGGATGTTGAGTGCGACAGGGGGAAGCACTTCTTAGTCATAAGTCTGCATTGCTGAGGGCTTTGGTTTAGAGGTGTATTCAGAGCCATACTTGGACACAAATCTCTAGACTTAAACTGTGAGTAAGCTGCATGGTAAATGCACCCCAGGAAGTGATTTAGTACAGAAAATTGCATCTTGGAATATTTTGCCTTTTCCAAAGACAGTGAGCTATATACCACTGTGGAAAGCTAGGGACACTAGTGAAAATCTTTTATGTGAGGATCCTCTGGCTCTGTGTGCACTGTGGAAGTGGCTGGCATTTCTCCAAGATTCCCCAGATGCAGCACTTGAAAATAAAAATTGTGCAAAATGTTGACAATAATAAGTGTGTATTTTTTGTTCAAGAGAGCTTCCTGTCAATTGCAATGAATCTCCAGACATTGTTTGAAATTTGCAGTTCCCCAAATTTCAGTTTGGAAAGGATAAAAGTCCCCAGTCTGCTTGTAAATTACTCATTTCCTGAATGCCACACAAACCCAGTCCAATAAAAGGTGATTTCTCTGTGCATGGCAACTAAAAGGCTCGGGACAAATTAAAATTCAGAGGTTGTTAGGATCTGGAGCTCTTTCTTGTTAGAGCTTGGTAGACACAAGATAATAGCATTGTATCTATTCTAATCATGGATTATGATAGAGTTTTAGCTGGACTTCCCCAGAGTGATAGGAGTGACAGTATAATCTAATGACACACATGGAAGTCCTTCAAAGGAATTATATTGACTTGGGGTTTTGACAGATGGGGAAAAGGAAGCACAGAGCAGGTTAATTAATTGCCCCAAAAGCCTGAGGGAAGAGTCAATTGCAGACAAACTCTTGCAAGTAAATTTGGTCTCTTATAACTTATGTGGAAACATTTCTAGTGCTCCTGAGGAAAAGAGGGATGAACTTTAACCTCTGTGCGTGACACCTCATCTTTAAAAATGGGGTGTCTTCATTATGATGGAGGTAGCCTCCTGTGCTAGTCTGCAGTGGAGCATGAGATACATAGACATGTTACAGACACTCATTTCCTGGCTTCGGCAACTTTATTCTTTCACTTAGAAAGAGTCAGGAAAAACACACAGAGCTGCTCTGCAGTGAGGAGAGTGTAATTGCTGGACACTCTGGGGTACAAAGGTTATTAAGGAAACAAAGGTACCTACAGTAAATCTCCCAAATACACAATAAGAAGTACCCTAAGAATATAAACAGAGAGTTTTTTGAAAGTGCTGACTTGTTTTGTTTACCTGCTTTGTTTATGCTAAACACCTTTACTACATGTACTATATATAACAAAACCCCAACTTCTCCTTTTAAGAACACTGTGAAGAAGCATAAAATTTTCTTCCAACAGCACGTCCTTGCAAGAAAGCAGCTTTAAGAGCATTACTGCTACTGGCAGGACAGATACTCTTGCTTCCAAATTCCTACAGGGGTGTGACAGCTGTAGCTGTTGTGAAAGGCAGCTGCAGTACTGTTATACAGCTGTGCAGACAGAAACCCCCATCACCCACCCAGGCTTACCAATACAGTGCACTGGCTTAATCTGAAAATGCTGGTGATGCTGCTTTACAACATGGAGATTGAGAGGCTGTGCAGAGGGCAGTTCCACTTGCACTGCAATTGTTGTCTTGGAGTATGGCAGCAGCATCCAGCAGAGCCCAGCAGGAGTGCAGTGTGGCTGGCACACTGCTGTGCTGCTGTGCAATTGCCCATTGCACTGTTTCATAGTTAACATGTGAAAGAAGCATCAACTTGTGCCCCTGTTACACACTAAAATTCAGAGTCCAAAGGTCTTGAGACTGCCCTGCAGAGATGTTTGCTATTCAGGCTGATCTCCATCTCCTCTGACACACTTTGCAAATTGGTTAAACTTCAGGGGAAGTGGAGTGTGGTTTTTTTATCAAGAAGTGGCTAAAGTGATGTTCTCATGCCACAGCAGTTTGACATACAGGCAAAAATCTCTTCATTCTTTTCACTTTGGCATGCTCATTGTGGGGGTGAAAATGCACAGTAAATGCTGCTGACAGCTATGTTAGCCTTTTGGGCATATGGTCAACTTCAGTGTGAAGACCTCTTAGTCCAGTATACAAGTAATGCACAGTAGCCATTACCAAATATGTCACTGATCTAAAATCTGCTCCAGACAGTCAGTATTTTTCCATTAACTTCAGTGTACTTTGAAACAGGCTTAATGAAGGTGAATTCTTTTGGTTTAGGCAGCACTATGAGATTGTTCCTTTAGAAACTGCTTTATGAAAACCTCTACAACTTGCATAGATGCAGAGAGAATGTGGATACTTTCTGAAATACTAAAAGGAAAAAGCAGGCTTGCAGGTCAACTGTAAATACTGTGATTTCATAAATGACCAGAAGGACATACACAAGGACATACACAAAGTATGTTCAGATCTGTCACCCACGCATACTGACCTTATAAAGCCAAATCAGTAGATTCTCTAAGTTATTAATATTAGTATTTTGTGTATGTGTAGAACTTACCCCTATATATCTTTATTACAAAACAAACTTTATAATCAAACAGATTTCAAGGTGTCTGCTCAGGACATCCTCTGCCATCCCCCATATACTTCAAATTCTATGTAATCTCTGAAAATGTTGTACTTTGGGTTAGATTTAGCCGTGTCCACTGTGATTTCTAGAACTCATGAATGATTACCATGCAGGTTAAAATCAGTGTTCAAACTACACATAGGACTTTAAGGAAAGACTGGATATGGCACTTAGGGCCATGGTCTAGTTTACAACGTGGTGTTAGGTCATAGGTTGGACTTGATGATCTCAAAGTTCTTTTCCAGCCTAGTTAATTCTGTGATCCTGTGACTCCTAATTCTAATCTAAGATCTGTCAATACTTCTATAACTTTGATTACATTCTTTACCACGGATTTATGCCCATGTTCAACTAAAAGACACTTTTCTATTTACTTCCCCCGTGACAAAGGCATACATTTGAAAATGTTAGCACACACCCAGAGTATTCAGGTGGTCATCAAATTTTAAGTACTGTTGAAAGTGTTAATATCTTTGTCACACTGAGCCTTTGAAATACCGAATTTTATGCCTTTCCTGTGGAACAAAATAACAAAAAAACATTAAATAATCAACTTAACAATGTATTAAAAATCTAACATTTAAAGAATTGTTTATTAAAATCTTTCTGAGGCCTGATTTACAAGAGATGGTAAAGATAGCAGGTTGGTTTGCAATAAAAAAAAAATCTTGTATTGACCACAGTTAAAATTAATATACTGGAAAAAAAGGAAAAATAATTTTCTGCTAGATACTTCTCTGCTCCATTGAATATTGCTTTGAGCACTGCATTATACCTTATCATGTGCTGATAGCAGTAGGGTAATTTTATTACCTTAATAACACAACTGCAGTTAGCTAACACAGCACTATTTAGTTCATATAATGAAGAAAATTATTTATTTGTTTTAAATAAGAGACCATCTGTAATAAGGCACTAACTGCATCCCAAAAGACACATAGAGACCTGCGCAATGCTAAATAAAGGAGTGAAGCCAAATGAAAAATATTGTGGGATTCCTCCTTTCACTTAGATGAGAATAATACCCTCTCTTCCTTTGATACCAACCACTAGAACAGCTCAGGAAAGTGCTGAGACTGTTCTGGCTGAATATTGTGCACACTATGGTGAAGGGCAACAAGCAGGGATGAGACTGGGAAAAGAAGAGAGAGCTGAAGTCGTGAGGAGGGGGCTTTGGCAGAGGCAGTGGAAAGCTGGCATAGCTGGACAGGCAGCTGTGGCTGCAGGCTGCCTGTACATGGTTCTTTTCATAAAGAGTCAGTTTAGTTTTAGTACTGTGGGATTTCCTCAAGTTTTTGTTTGTAAAGAGACGGTTTAGTTTTAGTACCCTGGGATTTCCTCAAGTTACAAACCAACAGACAGTGTGTGAAACACAGAAACTCTATTCTATAACTGTTTAAAACACCAAGCTTTATAATACTGAAGTGCTACTTTTCCTCCAGAGAGGCCTTTTCTTAGCTGGAAAAAGTATATCAAGGAAGTGTCTGTCATGCAAGTTGTACTAAATTTATGCTTTGGAAAATAAACTTGTCTGTAATAATGTGTTCTTCAACTGACTCTTTGCCTATCATTTTTTACTTTGCAAAGAGAAACAGGTTATTTTCACTTGCCTCTTACTTGCTTATTTGAAGAAAATGGTAGTCAAGCAGTGATGGTTATTTCTTGAATGTTCATCTCGAGAGAAGGATAGGAAAACAGTAATTGCCTGACAGCCAGTGAAATGTCAAAACACAGAGCCATAAAAAGCTGTGTTCCTGTTTTTTTCCTGTGAGTATAGTTGTTCTTGTTGATTGTTATGTACTTTTGAAAGCAAATAACAAAATGTTACTAGTGAAAATAACTAAAACCAGAGAAAGTCAAAGGATAGCGAAGGGATCTTTCTGTTCCCAACAGAGGAAATTTTCTGACCTTGTGGTAAAGGCAAGGAAGGAAAAGGGATATAATGCCATGTACTGGAACAAATGTTACAATATGCACCCGTCCTTCTGATCACATCCCTCTGATGATGTCTTTAAAACTGGCTGGCATGGCATGTGCAAAACGTGAACCCTGCCATGCAGGAGCTGTGTAAGTGCGTCATGTTGGCTACCTTGGATTGAGCAAGAAAAATACAAGGAAAATACTTCTCTCAAATCCAGGAAGGATAAAGCCTTAAGTGCCTTCCATATCTGCAATTTCAAGCACACTGTCCGTGCATGTAGTTTTTAGTTGCGATGTCACTGGACAGAAAAGAGTCCAAAATTTATAAATTTATTTATTGACTTTATTGTGATGGGGTTTGGAGGGATTTTCTTTGTTTAGTTAGTTTGTTTTGTTTTTTTCCTAGCATCACACAGGATATCACAGTTTCACAACATTGTAGGTCTTGTAAGACTGGGCGTCGCCCATTCTTTTGTGGTACTGTTTAGGATTTTATTTTTAGAAATAGGTATTTGAGAAATGTACTCTCAGAAGACATATAGGAAGGGAGAATTGTTGGGGTACAAATAACATTTATGTTTGGCTTCTAGCAGATCTAGTCAAGAAGGCTTGGAAACATGACAGGAAAATGTCAGAGACTTCAGAGCGTTGCACAGAGGAGGTGGGATGGAATTTAACTTAGTAGGATAAACTGAAGACTCAGGGAAAAGACCTAAACTACAGATCTGTAAGAGAAGCTAAAGGCTTCTTGGTATCTGTTCAACAGTTTTATTCTGGAAGAAGTGAATGCTGTAGATCTGTTTGGGAGCACATATATATACAGTATTTGTTACAGCCTTCCCCAGAATGGGAGAATAAGCCAGGTACTTGATAGTAGATCCTTTGGGGTGTATTAGAGGGAAACAGCACTGAATGACCAATGTTTATAAATATATATATCTGTAGGATTTGGTTGCAATGGAAAGCACTGTAGACATTTTAGTTATTATCTATAATAAGAAGAACCATAAAAATAACACTTAAGAAAATGTATAAAGGAAAAAAATTAAGGATAAGAGTAGAAAGGTATGTAGTTACCATCTGTGGGTCCAGCAGCAAGACTTGGTTCCAGTTTTGATGAGTGATGGTGGCAGTCCTGATCCATTGGGGATGGGGAAAGCCTACAAAATACAAAGTTGAATGGGTTAACATACTCTCAGGTTTTGTGGGAATTCCCAGGTACCTCCTCTTGGGGTGAGGAGTTATACCCAGTATGGTCATGTGGATCATGGGGCACTTTGGGGGTCTTTGATGGTTTATGACCTCTTCTAAGACATTATAGCTCATCAGCATAGTTGAGTGAATTATGGCCTATTTGTGAATGTCCCTGTACTTCCCCAGAGAGGAGTTTTCACATCTGAGCCAATCATCTAAGAGAGAGCATTGGCATGATGAAAAGCACTATCTCACCTTGCTTGATCTGCTAGGTTATTGGTCTCTTCCTTTAACTGGCTCAAACCCCAGCTTGTAGCCTCTGTGGTGGACTCTCTGCATGGGGATGGCTGCTGTGCCCCAGGTCAGCAGAGCACTCTGTGGCTTTTGCAAATGGCCCATTGTTTCGAGTCATTAACATTAACATTCTGGTCTCTCACGTATTATTAACATGAAGGAAATAAGGGGATGACAAATAACAGAGACATTAGGTTTTAAGTCTTTTCTTAGTGAGAAAATTAATTTATTCTGAGAGTTATGCCTAATGCTAGCTAGAATTGGGAGTATGTAAATTAACTGCACGTTTCACTGTTTCAAATCAGTTTTGCATTTTACCCTATGTTTTATTTTAGTTGATATCTGCCCTTTGTCAGTGGACAATCAAATAGGAAGAGGAATCAGGAGAACAGTGTCTGCAAAGATAATGCTCTGTGTCCCTGAGGACATGCCTTCTCTAGGATAATAGGCTCTTCAAAACAAGGCACTAAGAAGGTATATTGATTCCTATAAGATTAACTTTTGCATTGGCATCTAAGGCTGAGGGACATGCATGATTTACTAATTAGAAATCAGTTGATAGGAAATGTGTGTTCTTCAGACTTTCTTGTTCCTGATGAGTGGAAAAAAGTCTAACAATATATTCCTCCATGCCTTTCCTTGTCACTTAGCCGTACCAAAGCAACTTCAAAATGAACATTGTGTTGGCAGGTCAACATTTAATCTCACGGCACCTCCATGCTTTCTTGGTATAGTGCTAATCAGAAAACAAAGAGGTTGGGTCCTTTTCCAGTAAGTATGTCTTAGACTCTTGAAACAGGAATTAGATTTAAAATAGATCTTTCTGTAGACGTCTTGAGCAATATCAAGATACCATCTAAAACGTGGGCTACCAAGAGATAATTATTTTAGAAGCTGCCTTCAGCAGAATTGCAAATGTCAGCAGATTTTTGGCAAATTAGTATACTTTCAATACCTCAGAGAAAAGGAAGAAGTTAATTTTGTAAATCTGGTCCCCCTGATGTAGAACCAGATGTAAGGATGCCTTTGGTCTTCAGACAACTTTGCTTTCAGGTCTGTTAAATTCAATGGGCTGACCCCAAATAAATGTCGGTGATCTCAGAAACTACTCATTTAATTGGAGAAGGCTGATCAAGGAAGCTTTGCTGCCCTGCTGAAACTGAAGCAGTGCTGAAACTATTAACTATAAAATGCTGTGACAGGACTTCTGTTAGTAATCTTAGTGTTGTGTTGGCAACTTGGCTAATACATAAATGCTGACACACAGTAACAAAGTTCATAATTTTCAAATGTGTTATTCTTGGAGAGTTTAAAACCACTTTCATTAATGAAAGTATGACAATACACTTGTGTTTAAAAAAATAAATGTGAGGCATAAGCACTTTCCTATATGAGCTTGGTAAGAACTGGATATTTTGAACAGTCCAGAAAATGTTTATGTTTTCAAGCTGATGTACTAAATCCAAGAAATCTTTTTTTTTTCACAAAGTCAGAAAAGAGAAAGTCTTCCTCTCTTCCTCCCCTTCTTTTCTGCTTCAGATATTTTAGTGACTTAGGTAAGTGCTCATGGTCAGTGAATTCAAAACTGATGCAAACTTTAAGAAGTTGTTTCAAATCTTATATGAATGTCAATGAATGCTTTAAAAAAATTAGTTTCAATATGTGGTTTCCAAATCTAGGATAAGTTTATGTGTGAGGTTTGATGAAAATGAGGAGCTACTCTGTATTTAGAAGACAGCCATACTATTGCAGTGAACCGTGTTATTCTGAAAATTTTTAAAAGCTTAAAGAAGCTTAAATCCTATTTTTATTCATGGTTAAATAATCTTATGACTGTCTTGTCTGGAATATAGAATCTGGCCTATTCCATGGATATCTATCACTGAAATCAGCTAAAATGAATCAGATTATTCCATCAGTGAGAATTCAGAGGCACTACTTGCTAAATGGCGCTAAAAGATGCACATGCTGTGAGTACTCTGCTTTTCACACTCAGCACCTTTAAATGCATAAAAGGCATTGACATAGTCTTCATGCAAGAGAAAAAGCTATCTCAGAATAACTTTCTTTCAAAACACACCTGTAATTAGAAACTTACTAAAAAATATCCTTTCCTGAGGATTTTAAACATTGCAAAATTATTGTTGCTTTCTATATTAATTTCAGTAGCCTTCTCAGACAAGTTAGTATCAAGGAAATAATGAGGGAAACATCTGCTATTTAAGAGTGCAATGAAATAAATTAAACTGAAATCTTCCCTCAGTTTAGATAACTACCAGCAGTTTTGCTTATTACTTTTATATAGATTTGATTGTTACCCCTTCCCTTTTTGTGAGTAGATACCTAGAAGAGCCACTGGTTTATACAGATGGAGAAGATTGTTTTCCCTGGGTTCTCTGCATTTTCTATACTGCCATATCCAATATTTCCATTGGCACTCCTCCAGAGTGCCAATGGAAACAGATTTAAAGACCTCTTGTTGGAGAGTTTCACCTTAATGGATGTTGTATATTTAATAAATGGGTCCAGAAGATGACTGTGCTTTCTTCAAATTATTATTGAATTCTTGTTTCTGAGTAAAACTCTCTTCCTCTTTTCTCTTCCTCAGTTTTACTTAGATGCTTTTAACAGTGCTAATTAATGCACTGATGGTAAATGGAAGTGTGGCTGTTTCCTCGTCCCTCTTTTCCAAGTATTCAAAAATAACTTAAGCCATCATCAAAACCTGTAGCTGCAACATAGAAATAAGAAGTTTACATTATCACTTCTTAGCACACAAAATGTACTTAGGAAATTATAGTCAGACCAAATTTACAGTATTTTCAAATTCAAAATGGATAACCATACTCTTTGACAGTTAAAGAATATCAGTCTATGCAGACAAATTCTGTAACTGCCTTATAGTAGCCCTCTTTAGCCTACGTATTTGAACTTTTCTACATGATTAAATACATAAATGCAGAAATCAGCGTTTAATTCCTATCCATCCTTTGCAATATTTTTTTCACAAAGCAGTGTACACCTGAGTCCCAGCAATACTGTGGAAATTGATAAGGGCAGGTGAAAGAGGCTTTGTAACAATAATCAAAGGTATCACCTGATATAAAATAGTCTTGTTTAAATTAAAATTTCTGACTAATACCTTCTGGTCAGTACTTCTGAATATTTCTCAATAAAGAATGGCCTTTCCATTTTTCCAGTTGAAATAAACATACACCAATCCACTGAAATTTGAACTTTTTGAAAAGAGCTGGATATTTTCCCCATGAAGCTTAAGACTGCTATATTTAAATATAAGAAAGCAAACTTAAGGATCAGTGGGATGGTCTTGCTGGGTCACATAGAGAACATCATGATTTATTCCTTTGGTAGACCAAATAAGCATGTAATGTGGACAGGATGATTAATCATTGATGGGAATCATGGCAACATTTCTCTATCTAGATAGTCAAGATGGGTAAAATGATGAGCCTGAGAATATATTTTTCTAAATTTTATCTAATCTCATGATTATCACATGAAATGTCAGAACATAAATGAGACCTTCTGTCTTTTGGAAGATAGGTGATTTTTGAAAGAGTGCTTCATGTCCCTCTCTGTGACTTCTTGAAATATAATATATAATGCTATAATACTGTGGCTTGAGATGAACATAAAATCAGAATTTCTTGATTAAACATTTATGCTCCTTATTGAATATTTCAAGGGAAGAACATAAGAAAAAATCAGGGAGCTTCATAATTAACACTTCATTTCTCTCTATCCCAATGTCAAAAATGTTTACCTAGATTCTCTTACTACAGCCAACACTCAGGTGGTTTTCTCTAGGTGCTATACTTAGTCCCATTGCTGAAGGATGAATTTGGAGAGTCAGAGCTTCTCAGCTGCTGGACATGTGGTGTCTTTGCACAGGTGAGAGTGGTGGGTGCCACTGAAGAATCCCCCATGGCCTGTCAGGCAGCACAAGGACTGCCACAGGGAGTGACAGTGCTCACTAAGCCAGGTGGGAGCCAGCCAGCTGCCAAGTGGTGCACACAGTGCAGCAGTGAGCCTACCCTCTCTCTGCCTCAAAGCTACACACTGAGGCCCTTTATTTGCTCTGGAGTTGAAGAATTAAAACCAGATTCCTATTTTGAAGGTAAAGGAAGACTTCATATGTTTATGCCAGGTTTTTCATACTTCTCATCGGCAGCCTCATAACTCAAACCTTGTCAATTCAGAGGAAAGTTAGGTTTCAGTTTTTCTTCAGTATGTTCTCCCCAGTTGAAGCTGAGTTACCACACAGGATGGAAGGATGATGAGAGAATGGAGAGAATTAGCAAGTGGTAACATAATTCCACAGCTTGTTTTGATAACTTGGCTTTTAAAGGTGTACGATCAAATTCTCCTTCAGTTCTTACATTATCAGTAATCATTATTTTTAGATGAATATTGGAATAAGAATTTAGCTCAGATCTTGGAACTGTCTTGCTGTATTTAGGCTAAGCCTATTAATAACTATTGATTCAGAAACAGAGCAGATGAGAACAGAGGTTGACTTCTGTGACTGTGACTGTTTGGACAAGAGTGTGCTTTTGACACATCTACTCCATGTACAGCAAACTTTGTCATGTGAAACTAGAGGCAAAACTAAACATGTGTAATCCCCTTGCATAGGTAGGGTTACAGAGGTCAGGAGGGCCTAATTGTGGTGAAGAAGGAACAAGTTTTGTAGAAGGAAACACATGAGATATTTCAAACTATTCTCTCCCTTTTCATTCTTTTTTATTCTTTCCATTGTTAGCTCATGGAACTGTAAATCAGGCTTTGTAGAACTCAAACTTAAAGTCTAAACTTTGTATAAACTGAAAGTTACTCCCGCTGATAAAGATGCTGGGGCTTAACTTCTGAGAGCCCTTTTAGGTTCCTTGTGTCTGTCAGCTGGAAACATCACCTTGTGTTTTTGGGAACCTTTCCCCTGACTGGGACAAAAATCAGAACTCAGGACATTGTATTTTGGTATTCTGGTGTATGCACATACACTCTGCATGTATGCAGTATATGACAACAATACTTTGAAGGGAAAAATATTCCTTATTCAATATAACAAAATACTTAGGAAATAAGTGAGCAAAATTAAATGGCAAAGTTTTCCATAAATGCTTGAATTCTTTGAGTTACACTACAGCTTTAAATTCAATACATTTGAATCTGCTTTTTCAAGGACTAGATGAGGAGTACAAACATCTTCTAACACTCCTGTGTGATCTATCAGGTCTTGGGAGAAAGACAGATATTTAAAGTTAGCCATACCTCAAACAGTGCCATTGAGCAGGCAGAAAGCTGCATCTTTACCCCCTAGGTGTGCTCCTGGGCTCTGACAGTAGCCAACTGCTACATCCGGCCAAGGAAAAGGTGTGACGCAAAAATATTTCTCCTTACTACCACAAAGCTGAAACAGTGCTAGGCCTTTGCCATCCTTCTGAGAAAGCCACAGTTTATCAGCAAGATATAATCTTTAGTAAATTAGAAAAAAAATCTTTGAAATCTCGAGATAGTCTAAAATTCCATTACAGTGCAATTTCTAATGAATTTGACCAAGGACTTCTGAGTTACAAAAGCAATGTTATTTTTAGTTGTCTCCAATTACTATGTCAAAGGACATGCAAAAGCACATAAAAAGTAATTATAAATATTCTTTCTGAATGTGCAACTTTTAACATACTCCAGTATTTCACTTTTGATTAACCATGTTAGAAAGTTTTTGATTATTTAAAAATGTATGAAAATCTGTTATGTAAACAATGATAGTTCTTATTCTTGCTGCAAAAAAGAATGGATCAAGACAGAAAGATGGTACTGCTTTCATTAGAAGTGAGATTGCAAAAGCAGGATTTGCAAACAGTCAAAAATTAAATTAAATTGAAGAGTACAAACAAGTATCCTGGCACTTAAGATACAAACTTCAATCCAAGTTTTTCTTTGCCAGCAGCCAGTAAGTGATTACATAATCCTAGTAAGACAAACTCAGGCATGAGAAAACGCTGCTGTGAGTACTAACATCCTTTGTGTCTGAGTAGTGCCACAGACACTGAGACAAAACAAAAACTGTTCTTGTGTCTTTAACCTTTGTCCATTGGTGTGTGATACTGGGAATGGTCAATGCTAATCAAACAGCATGCATCTCATGCCAGCAAGAGGCATTCCATTTAGAGCAGTATTAAGTCTGTAGATTTAAAATTTAAAGCTGTAATAAGGAGATACAAATTTAACCAATCTATTCTGTGCAATCTTGTGCATGAACAACTTTATCTTGGCCAGACAAGTAGAACATGTAGGAGACATGAGGCTGAATAACACTGGGCTGGTTTGACCTCCTGTATGGGCAAAACAGCACAATTGCAAAGCGAGTTCACCTGGACAACTTCAGAAGAAATAATAAACCCATATAATTATAGAGTATGTGGTAAGTTCTACTCTCACTGAAGCAAACTAATGCACAACAATGCAAAAAGGCATGCAATTCTGCTTAGTGTAATTGAGTAAAAGTGAACAGAAGAACAATTGGCATAAATGTGAGGACAAATTTGAGAAATCACTTTTGAATATTTCAAAATATTTCTGATACTATATTGAAACTGGGACTGCTGGAATTTTATGGCTACCTCTGTCTGGCACACTGATGACAGGATGTCCACCAAAATGGGAGATGATAGTGGATACACACAGTGTAAGGTCATCTTTTGCCTCAAGACAGTATAAAGAGAACACAGGAAGATATTTACACAAATAGTTACACAAATTTCTTCGTTTTGGTGTGCTCTTTTTTTTTTTTTTTTTTTTTTTTAACAGCAAAGATGCACTCCAGCTGCTCTGTTGCTTTGAGCAGTGCCTCTCCCACTTGCTGAGGGAGCCCTGATTTGCCTGTGGGTGGATACTTGTGCTCTTGTATTAACTTGACAAAGCAACCCAGTGGGGAAATTAGGAGCTTCAAAACTCATCCAGGTGGATAAAATGATGAAGCTAAACAAAACCCTTTCTGAAATGTATCTTTTGATATACTGACAGCTTGCACTGCATCTGCTTGTATTGTGCCCAATAGAAAACAGTGATTTGCTATAATGTTCATATTGCAATGAAAACTGCAATTGTCATGTTGATGCACCAAACATTTATAAAGGAGACAGACAAGTAGGAAGTGGATTTAAAACCTTTTGGGCTGCTGCACCGTTTTGGAAAAACACCAGCAGACATCTTTAAAATTTTCTGAGAAAGGGAAAATTATAAAAATTCTGGGCTTCATCTGGAATCCCAAATGAAAGATACCCCCCTCCTTCCCCCCAGAAAGATTCCTATCAGTAGTGAACAAAAGAAATGAGATTACTGGGTGAATGAGAGCTGGGCTCTGCCATTCCAGCCGGGGATGAAAAAGCCGCAAGTGCGAGCTGTAGAATAGAAACTCTTTGTATTTTGGTATGAGCAGTTCATACAAAGCAGATGTGATAATTATAGAAGCAAACAGCGCAATGCTACAACACGCACAGACACTGGATTAACCCACTTGTACTTTTCTTTCTTGTCTTTTCTGGAGTTTTCACCTATTATTTTTAGAATAGAGAAACGTTCTCTGTTTGCAGTGAGGGTGGCAGATTTTTTTACAACACCTCCGCTACGGCGCTGGGCACAGAAGCAAAAGGGATTCCGGGTGAGTTTGTTTTACAGGCGTGTTGGAAAGGAATAACTAAAGGACAGCTCATGCGGCTCCGGGCGGGCAGGGCTGTGCTGGTACAGGGACAGGGCTGGGACAGGGACAGGGGCAGGGCTGGGACAGGGGCATCGCTCGGCAGCGCGCTGCGCTCCGCTCCGCTCCGCTCCTCTCCGCTGCTCACCGCCCAGGGCCGGCCCCGCCCGGCCCCGCCCCGCTCCCGCGCTATAACCGGGCCGTGCGGGGCTCCCTGGCTCACCGCTTGCAGCCATGGCTCCAGAGCGGCCCTCGCCGGCGTTCGCCGAGGCCGGGCAGCAGAGTGGGCTGCAGGTGTGGCGCGTCGAGCGGCTGGAGCTGGTGCCGGTGCCCCCGAGCCTGCACGGAGACTTCTTCGTCGGGGACGCGTACCTGGTGCTGCGCACCGAGCGCCGCGGGGACAACGTCGCCTACCGCCTGCACTACTGGCTGGGTAGGAGCGAGGGGAGCCCGCGGTGCCCACCCTGCTGCTGGAGGGCTTGCCGGGCTCCAGGGCGTCGGGCCGGGGCTTTCCCCGCCTTTCTCATAAGGCTGCGGGTGCGAGGCTTCCAGGAGGGGTGCCCGAGTGGAGCGGGAATGGGGCTGCCACCAAGGATCGGGGTGGTGCCAAGCCCATCCCTTCCGATGCTGAGGGGCTCAGTGGTGGGACAGTGGGGTATGGCAGGAAGGTGAAAGCTTGCTCGCTTTGTGGTGTTTGTTTGGAAAAGTACTGAAGTGTTGAAGTCAAATCTTGGCTGCACCCGACAGAGGTTCTGGAGTGAATTCCTGCCTTCCTTCACATGAAAAGTTTTCTTGCATTTGTTTCCACGTGGATGAAAATGTCCTCTTGGCCCTCTCCCTGTGGTGGTGTTGTCCTGGTTAGTGTCTGAGTGTGCCTTTTCCAGCTGGATTAATTTTGCTTTCTGGTGGTACAGAGATCATGTTCATAGGCACCAGATTTTCTTTAAAACCTCCCTAATATCATTCTGACAGCCTACTGGCATTGGAACTGGACTGATGTCTTTTGCTTTCTACCTTGACTAGCCCACTTTACATCGAAGCTTATGCCTGACATAAGGTTGTGTTTTACGTGATTTCCTCATCTCCTGGAGGTTTCATGTGACTTCCCCGTCTGGCCACAGAGTCATCCTGCCACAGTGTTTGCTGTTTAGCTGCTTGAAACTTGCTACATTTTTTCTTGTTTCACCAGCAAGTTTGTGTTTGTAGGCTATCATCTCAATGAATGCACACAAAGAAAGGTGTATTAACAATAATGTGCTTGAGTTGCTGCAGTTTTCATTCTACTTTTGCATGCATTGAAAAATAATTGCAGCTAAAGCTGGGATTGTTTCTGCATAAATGTTTTCATGTTGAATATTGCATGTCTTTAGGTTTTTCAGCTGGCAAGCAGGGTAGTTTTTGTCTCTGGTAAGAGTATGATCATAGATGGCAGTGTGAATGAATTTTGGCAGAGACTTTGTCAGCAGTGCTGCTAATTAGTAGCAGGGTTTGGCTGTGTAGACCTTTGTTAATCAAGCTGGAACTACTTGTGTTTTAGTGAAGGTCTAGTAGACACATCACAGGGAGTGATGTAAGGACTGCTTGCAGCTCTTGGGAAGGCAGAACAGTGACTGACATTTGCAGCAATTAAAACCTCATTGCTAGTGGCTGAAGAGCTTTATTTGTACACATTGATGCACATGTTGTGCTGATATGGCGTTATCTAAATAGTCTAAATGGCTTCAGGTGATCTGGGCACCCACTGTTGTGCAGCTGGCAAGGTGGAGCAGGGAGGCTCACTGCTGGCAAATCCCTGCTTGCAAGGTAATTCAGCAGTGGGGTGGGAAAGTCTCAAACACTGCTGCACACTTAATAGCAACAGGGCTTCAAACAAGGAGTATTGGGAGGGCCAGCCACACTCAGGGCAAGGTAGAATCATTTTGGTATTTTTTTAACTGATTCACACAGCTGTTATGTACACCAAACTTCCCTTGTAAGCAAAGACTGACCAGGATGATCACAATAGGGTCTTTCTGAAGACTTTCCATAAGTGCCTCTGGACAGCTGCAGCAGTCACTATCACTCAGACTTTGTGATATAAAGAAAGAATTATTGTGATGGTGGAAGCACTGCAGACTTCGGGTACTTTCAAGGGCCTTGCTATTTGGTCATGCAGTCCTACTCCTGCTTCTCATCTGTGGGATGTTATTGTGGCAGCCCCATATGGGAACTGTGAGTGTGGAGGGATTCTGACTAGTAAAAAAGATCCCCAACATCAAATTTTCCTGTTACACAGTGGCAAAGGTCCTCCTAATTCCTTGCTTAGGCACACCCGAAGGATTAAAAGAAAATCTAGACCACAGAAGCATGGTCTCTGACCTCAGTGTGCTGGCAGTCTTCAGCTGTGACTGGCATCCTATGCCTAAAGTGACCCCACACTTGTTCTGCTATGCTGGAGCTTCCTATGGGAAAGCTGCTGTTTTACCAAGTATCTCATTTACACTGATGCTGTTGAGGTTGGATAATTTCTGAGCAAGCCAGCCTGGGTGTATCAACATTGTTGGCATGGCCAAGCAATCAGATCTGTTTTGCTGCAGCTGAATCCACTTTTAATCTTGCTCAGACATCCTGACTCAGTTGTCTCTACTGGCACTTGAGGGATGCCTTAGTAGCTGTACTAATCCTAAGGGAGCTGTCTGGACTTGAAACTATCATTAATGGAAACAGCATGGACTGTTCCAGTATGAAACTACTTGTGCGACTGAGATTGGCTATACCCCACTTAGTGTCTTTAATAAAATCATGCATGGTGTTCTTAAACTATTTTTTAACCCTTGTCCCCAGAGGTGAAGTCATAAGATCTGTCCATGTGAATCAGGATCTGTTTGGTAAAAACTTGTTTTTTCCTTTATGCTCTGGTTTGTTTATAGCTGTTTGTGTTTTACACTGTAAGATAAATCTGGTTTTCACACAAGCTTAAGTAACTTATGCTTGGACTGATGCTCGATTATTTTTTTTTTTTAATTTTTTTAAATGGAGTTTTACCAAGTATTTTATTGTATGACAGCTATGAGACCAAGTCTGATAGTAGTTCTTGTCTATGATTCTGTTAAAAACCATTTTTCTTTAACCCTGAACCCTGCTATGTGATTGCAAGTAATTATTTAGAAGGATCTAGTCTTAATGGATATGACTGCTCCTACTTAGAAAAAGAAACCAAACACCCCTAAAACCTCCAAAGCTTTACCACCAACTTTTAGGTGGTACCCAGGTCTGAGAAAGCATATTGGAACATAACAAATTCTATCCTGGGGTGATTGGGAACCAAATGGAAGACCTCACCTTTCCTTTTTCTCCTATAGTTACTGAGAAACCTGTTTTTTTAGACTTGATTCTATTTGTGTTTTTCTTGAAACAATTAAAACTGCTGAAAATGTTAATCAAAAATGTGTGGGCACACATTCAAATCTTTGGTTTAATATACAGCCTATATTCTGCATGTACAGGCATCAGCACACTTGGTCAAGAGGCCACTTTGCCACAGACTTGTGAATAGGCTAATTTCTATAAGGTACAAAACAAAGTGTGACCTCATGAAGCAGATATCTGAGCCCCAGAGATGCTATTCTTTCTCTCAACTGTACCAGGCAGAATATCTCGCTGGCATTATAGTGTCAAGAGGACTGCTTTTTAATTATTTTGGCTTTATGGCTTGGTGAGTTGTTATTAGAATAAATGTATGTTTTACCATCCAGACAGTCCTTTCACATGACCTTTGTTTCTTTGAACTTCAGCTAGAAGTCCAAAAATCATTACAGCTGACACTTGCCATGCTCAATTAAATTATTCTTTTGTTTGAAGATTCTAAGAGAAGATGAACTTCACTATTTTTCACTCTGTTTTTCCTTATGAATGCAGTTCTACAAGCAGTAAAGAAATGGTTTGGAAGATCATGTTATTTGGTGGTGAACAAGGTTTTGTTTCAGTGCTTTGTTTACACATAAACATGGGTTATACAACCGTTGAAGGCAGTGCCCAACTGTTGCAGAAATAATTTCTCCAACAGAATTCAAAATTATAGTAATGCTTTACTGACATATTTCCTCTTATTTCAGGGAAAGAGTGCACCCAGGATGAAAGCACAGCTGCAGCTATCTTTGCTGTTCAAATGGATGACTATCTAGGAGGAAAGCCTGTGCAGAGTAGAGAAATTCAAGGGTATGAGTCCACTGAGTTTGTGGGTTACTTCAAAGGAGGAATTAAATACAAGGTAAAGAGTCTGTTGAAATACATTTTGAAATTGTATGTAATATTTTTCCCTACATAAAAATCAAATGTTTTTCTTTGTAAATGGAGATTTTAAAAATAGTTTATTAATGCTTTGTGGGTTTAGGTCTGAATTATGCATCTTAAACTGTAGGAGTCCCAGTGCTTGTACAGAAAGCAGAAGTTTGTTTGTCACTGCCTCTTCTGACATGTGAAAACCTTTCCCAAATTTTTTTTCCCCCAAAATAAAGTGGTCCTGAAACTTTATACTTGTGTGTACAGGAGAACTCACAGTAGGGACTCTCTGTGTCTGGGAGGTGTTAAATCTCACAGAAATAATTTGTCTTGCAGACCAAATATTTTTGTTCAAATGTAGAACCCAATGTGCTCAAGTGGTTAGAAACATGGAAAGAGTGGAAATTACCAGAACTTCACTTGAACCTAAGAATTATGCTTTTGCAATCCTACTGCAGTTTTTTTCTGATGGAGATAAAACAAGCTTCCAATTTTTATTTTTTTTTAAATTTTAGCTTTTGGAAATGTGTGGTGTCAGTGTGCTTGTGTCACTTCCAGAAGCTGAATAGCTGAAAAGTAACTTTTTTTTGCAACATCTGTAGGATTTTTTTTTTTTAACAATAAAGTAATGTATCTCCTGAGAATCTCCCTAGTAGAACCTCTGGCGGCCATGGCTCATTCAGCCTTTTTTTCCCCATAATGAAGGTTTGTAACTTCTCTCTGTCTACACAACCAAATTTTTAACTCTGCATAAGTGAGGTTGGCAGTGATTAACCCAAACTTTTATGTTTTAATATTTTTTTCTTTTTTTTTTTTTTTTTTTTTTTTTTTTTATTTTTGTTATTTCAAGAGCCACCCTCTGTTCCAACAAAAGGTCTGAGTCTCCTGGAAGAGTGGAGAATACTGCCTCACAGAGGCAGACATCCAAGCCAGTTTACTAGATTATGCTTATATTTACACTCACACATTGTAAATCAACAGTTTGCCTTGTTTGGAACTCCTTTGACAGGTTGACTCCTCTCCAGGTTGACTGTGAAATATTTTCAGGTCTTTCATAAAATTACAGAGCTGTGGAATTATCCTTCCATCTACATGTAGCCAGGGACTAAAACCACCTGGACCTCTTAGATTCAAGTTTTGAAAACCTCAGAAGGAGCTGCATGCTTCTCTCCTTTTCCTCAGTCCTTGACTGTTGTCCTAACAATGATGTTCAGTATTATCTCATCCTCTGAAGGAGGCTGGAGAGTGCTGTAAATTCTGTGCTTTCACTTTTGCTGTTTATCTGAAAACCCTTTGAAGGAGGGTGACTTCTGCTCCTTTGGCTAAAGTTCACATCTGAATGTTCAGCAGCAGTGGTGTCTGTGTTCAGCACTCTTAAACAGAACATTACTTTAGCTTGTTTCTTGTTGTCTAAACCATTATTTCTCCACTGCTAGTTACTCATCTGTAGCAAAAAAAAAAAAAAAAAAGGCAGAAATGAAGCTGAAATAAAGCTGGCTGCTTTGTTTTGTTTTATTCAGGCAGGTGGTGTTGCCTCTGGATTTAATCATGTTGTTACTAATGATCTGAGGGCCCAGAGGCTGCTGCATATCAAGGGCCGGAGAGTTGTAAGAGCCACAGAAGTCCCCCTGGCTTGGACCAGCTTCAACAAAGGAGATTGTTTCATTATTGACCTTGGAAATGTAAGTATTTTTGAGAGCAAAACACTGAAAAGTAACAGCTGCATCCCTCACTGATTTTTGTCAATCATGTGAACCAGCAGAAAGAATCTGCTTTAGAAAATTAGTTTTAGTGAACTTGAAAGGTTTCAAACTGCCCTAAATGTTTCCTGAAGTGTGCACAGATTATCCCTCAAGAGACAGTTCTCTTTCCCATTCAAGGCATTGGGGTCCTTCACTGCTAGTTTGAACACCTTAAACAGTTCTCTGTAAGTCCAGTCTGAGTTTGGCACTCTCTACCAGATAATTGGGATCTGTGCTAGTGCTCAGAGCAGAACACAGATTCAACCATTCTCTTAAGAGCATTTCTTCATAGTAATCAAACTCTGATAGTGACAGTTGACCCTAAAGAAATAGCTGCAAAAGTGATTATAAAACGACTTGAATATTTCAAGAGATCACTTGAGAAGCAATCCTGTGCTTCAAGGCTTTCTGCTCAGGATGAGTAGAGACAGGACAGAACAATCTTGACACATAAGATAATTCTGCTTGTTTCAAATGGCTTAAAGTGTAGTGCTGTCACCTCAGAATACATAGTAAGACTTTCTGATACTAAGAGTAGCAGCTGGGATGTAGTCTGCACTAATTAGGTGCAAGTTATCAATTTGAAATTATTCCCATGCCTAATATGCTCATATGTAGAATATGCTAATATGTAGAAAATGGAAAGCATGTGAAAGGAAATACTTTATCTGCAGTTGATTTTAACTGTAGTGTTTCACAAAGAAGTGGTCAGCTGCATCAAGATCTCAGAGTTCCCCTGACCTATTGAAAAATGGGCTCTTCTGAATTCATGGTGTGCATTTGGCATTTTTCTCTGAGAAAGTGCCCTAGTGTGACAGTTGAATGTAATCAATATAGCTACTTGATACCACTATGTCTTTGATTTTTATTATGCTTCACAGCCTTCAGATGGAACACTAAATGGTGTTTTTTGAATATTATCCTATTCCTCTTATATCAGTTGGCTTAATCATCTGGAACAACCTGGTGATCAATATCCAAAGTAATGTCACTTTGCATAGAAGACCCAAATTATCTATTCCCTTCCAGAGTTAACCCATGGGAGATGGAAAGTTTGGAACTAAACATTGCTAGAAAATGCTGCTTTTGCAGTAAGGCTGTAATTGGGCTTAAGTTTTCTCAAAATTTTCTTGAGTTCAGCTCCCATGGACATGCTGTGGAACTGGGTGTACCCCATGAATTAAACTTGTTCTGACCCTCTTTGTGCTGCAGTTACCCAGATGACCTTGAGTAGGTATCAGGCCACACTGCAGGCATGGCAATGACCTGATGAAATGCACAGTGGGTGTATTGCAGTGTTACATGTATAGCTTGGGGCCCATCCCTTTTGGTGAGAGGAGAGTGCTGTCACTAAGCAATTTAAGTGTAATATGGCTTTAGAGTCTTTACTTCATACTGAATGTATGTTGGGAGCCTTTTACTTTTTTTTAGTGTAATGTCTCTGTTTTCTGATTCACTGTTTCACAAGACAGAGGCCAAGCAGCAATGCAATGCTGTGCCTTTGGAGGAAGAAAGATTAGATGTGAACAATATCTAGATTAACTTTTTTTTTTTTTTTTTGCCATTCGATGGGAAATGTCAGTCAAATCACATGACTAAAACAGTTCTCAGTCTTGTCATGTCAGTTGTGTAAGAGTGATGGTTTTTTCTGGATTCACTGACAAGGAGGAAAGTGTTTTAATATCTAGATATTCATAGTCATAGGTTATTGCATAAGCCAGACCATGCTAATGGGAGATGAAAATGTGTGACATAGTTCAGGATGAAGATATACAAGTCTAGTGAAGTACCTCTAAATAAATGGGTGTGATAGAAAAGACAATTTCACAGGAATAACCTTGTTCAAGTCTTATAAGAACTGTATTTCAAGCTGAAATAACTGTACTTCAAATTGAAATTTTCCATGCTTTGAGTCTGTACAGGAGCTTTTAATTTAATTTAAGTTTCCTTTGAAAAAAGAAAAGTATTTTGGCTAATGTAGATTCCTTTTCTTAACAATTGAAATAAAATTAATCTTAAATGGGGTTGCTTTTGAGTTGGTATTTATTGCAGATGTCTGCAGATTCATTATCTAAGAATAATGAGCAGCAATTACATAAAATAATGAGTTTATGGTCAGTGCTTGTAATAACAAATTATTGTAGTATGCCCAATCAGATGAATTTCCAGGATTTACTTTCCCCAGTCTCTTACCTAACCAGAAGGATGGTCTCTATGGTACTGAAAAATTGCTAGTGCTGTCCATTTCCTGTTATATTTTATCAAGCCACTTATCTAATATAATAAAAATTGTTTCAGTTTTCTGTCAAGCTCAATTACTGCAGTATTTTAAACTCACAGTTTGAACAGATAAGGGAAAATTATGAAAGATGACAATGAATAGGAATAAAATCATTACTTATCACTAGGATTTCATTTACAGGGATAATGCTTTAAGCAAAAAGTGTGTGAGGGCATTTCAAGCTACATTCTCATATTTCCAGTTCGAGTTCTGATACTTATCTCATAACTAGATCATAGAATAGTTTTGGTTGGAAGGAACCTTTAAAGGTCATCTAGATCAACTCCCCTGCAATGAGCAGGAACATCTTCAACAAGCTGAGGTTGCTCTGAGCTCTGTTCAGCCTGACCTTGAATGAAAGTCACTCTATCTTGATCCAGCCTTCTAAGTTATTGGAGTTAAATCTTGGCTGGAAATAAGATAAAAAATAGTGGTGAATCCACACAGCAGCTTGGTTAAGTTGTTACTAAACTACATTTATAGCACTTCAAATACCCTGCCCAGGTCTCATCTTGCTTCTTTTGAGCTCTCTTGGCTGGAAGAGAAAGTAGCTGCAGAGGGCAGAGAAAGCACCATCTGTGCTATGAGTGGAGTTACCTGTGGGAAATGTGTGAAGACCTTTTAGTCAAGTAGTCTTGTGTAACACCATGAACTGAGAGCTATGACTGATCCTCACTGTAGAGTGAGTGAGCCAGGAGAGTGGGGGGTGCCAGACCCTGATTCATGTTGGGGTGTTTTTTCTATGTGGTATTTCCACATCACCTCTTTGAGCCTGGGAATCTCTCTGTAAGGAGCCTTTGGGTGGGCAAGACAAGTGCAGGGCAGTGCTGAGAAGGCCTGGAGTGGGGCAGACCTCCCTTTGTCAGGTGCTGCTCAGTGCATCTTGTCAAGGTGTAGCTCTGGTCAAGGCTTCCCAGGGGCTGGTATTTTCTGCCACACAATCACAGAATATACTAAGGTGGAAAGGACCCACAAGGATTGTCAAGTCAAACTCAGCCCTACACAGGACAGCCCCAGGAGTCACACTGAGAGCACTGTCCAAATTCCTCTTGAGCTCTGTCAGGCTTAGTGCTGTGGCTGTGTCCCTGAGGAGTCCATTCCAGTGCCCAGCCATCATCTGGGTGAAGAACCTAGTAGCCAGCCTAAACTCCTCTGGTATGATTTCAGGCCATTCCTCTGGGTCCTGTCACCGTTCACCACAGAGAGGAGATCAGTGTCTGCCCCTCCTCCTCTCCTCTTGAGGAAGTTGTGACTGCAGTGAGGTCTCCCTGAGTCTCCTCCAGGCTGAACAGACGAAGTGACCTCAGCTGATCCTCGTATGGCTTTTCCTCAAGGCCTATCCAATCCTGTCCTAACTACTGCTGGTATTCCACCTGAGAAGCACCAGGATGGGTTTGACAGTTCTTGATGGCCTTAAGCTGCCTGGCCTTGTTCTGTGTTCCCCTTTACTCCAGATGCAGCTCTCTATTTCACCCCATCCTCCAGCCACCTCTTAGACACTGTCCTTTCTTCCTTCATCACCAAGACAGTTTTCAAGCAGCAAGGAGCAGGAGGACATGGAAAATGATCATGAAGGCAAGGGAAGAGATGAATCACTGTGCCATTTAGTGAATAACATAAGTACAGTTTTCAAGGCTATTTTAGTATTCATCTAGATGCATATGTAAATATATTGTACATATGTCTATTTCTGATAAGATATGCTGAAGACTTTAATATCTTTTGTGAATTTTCCTGGTTTAAAGTGGGAAGGAAACTTGCCAGTATTGTGACATTAACCCTGCATATATTTGGTGTATGCTGGTTATTTATGAAATTGAAGTGCTGAGATGTGTCAATAATTTGGGTAGTTATCAAAACATGGAGCAGAATAATGGCAGTAATAATAAATAAAGTAACACTAATTGATTATCTGATTTTATTGAATGCTTCCCAATCAGTTTGGGAAGCCCTGCTGTATGAAGGCTGTCTGAAGTTGTATCCTTAGTGACCAGCAAAAATATTCTCTGTGCATGTGTTTGGATAGACCTTTGTGAAATGTAAGACTTGACTCTCTCTGTCTGATTAATCTCTTGATGGGAGACAGCAGCAGTGCCATGAGCTAGGTGACTGCAAAGGGCAGGCAGGCAGAGAGATGTGCACTGCTCAGCCTTCTCAAAGAAATTAGGAGACTTTTGTTAAAATAAGGGGTTGAAGGGTGATGTGTGCTAACTACCACTGAGGTTTGAGCTTGATTGCAGCTGGAAAGTTTTGTCAGTACAATAAAAGTTCTGCAGGTGGAACATCACCCTTTTTCCAAAGGAAGAGTGCAGATGGGTGAGGTGATAACTGTAGCTCAAGCTAAATGAAGATTGAAGGTAAACTGCACTCATTTGTCCTTTTTCTGTTCCTATACTGGTGCTTATACTATCGACAGCCAGGGGGTTGCTGGTTTGAAATGTAAGAGCCCACAATATTCTTAGAAACAACTTGTGCTGTCTAGCATTCAATGTATGTATTTTTCAAGTGCTTCATGAATCCAAATGAAAATTATGAAGTTAGAACTCAAAAGTATGGAACTGAACAGAGTTGTTCTTACCATGTATCTGTGTGTTCCTATTAAAACACCTGACATAAGCATGTCAGAAGAAGAAAAATTGCTGCCTTGTAAAGACAGCAACAAAGACATAGAAAGAAATACATCAGGCAAAAAGGCTGGCTTTTTATGACAGCTGCTTTTCATAACAGCTGTTAACTTGGTATAGACCAAATTATGTTTACAAAGAGAAAAGTAACTTCTGCTTTTTAAAGAGTAAGATAACAGATACTTGCTTTATGATTATGACCACAGGGTATGATTCAGCATCACATTGCAGCCTTAAGTACAGCTGTCTTGGTGGCTTCTGTATTCTTCTTCCCTTACTATTTCTTTTAGGTGGCTTTGCTTCTTTTCCATTGGATAAAGCAGTTCACAACAGGCATAGGAATTGCTTTAATAAAGTCACTGTTAAAGTGACTTTAAAGAAGGCTGGAAGAATAGTTCTTGCATTTTGCAGTTTATCACTGTACATTTCTAGTTGCTTTCCCTGACTAACAACTGACTCATGTTCATTTTCCATTCACATGTTTCTCCTACAACTAACCTCTTCCTCAGTTTCCCCCAGCTGAGAGTTAAACTATTGCTCATGCTGCAGCAGGGAGCTGCCAAACGAGTGGCTGAGCTTGAGGAACTAAAGTGCTTAAGTTCTTTATTAACTTATTAACAGCATTAAAATATTGTTCTGTCTATACAATGTGTCTCTTGGTAAGCAAGCATCTCAATTTTTCTGTTATTCTGTGAACCAGTTACTCCACCAATATAAATGCCAGCATTCTAGAAGTTGCTATCTCCAAGTCATCAGATAGAAGAAAAATAATTGAGTCCTTTTGCCCCCCACTTCAGTTAAAGTATTTGGAATATGGATTTTTCTTCTTACTCTATGGACTGGAAAGTTTCTGTACACAGAAAAGTATCTGAACCAGAGATCATTGTTTAAGCTTCAGGTGGACTGGACACACATATATCCACAAGGATTCAGTTAAGGATTCATCAGGATTTCTTCCTGATGTTGTAGGAAATCCAGATGTTTTGCAGCTTGAGTTGCTGTGGTTTAGAATTAAGATTATCCTGGTATTGACTCTTTAATCCACTGTGGTAAAGCAACAGCTATTTTTAGTGCATACTAGCAAAACAGGTGTGAGAGGAAAACTGAATGTATTGAGTGTATGACTTTGCTATATCTGACTTATTTTTAGTCTGAAAATTTGTTCCGTTTGAGTCAAATGGGACACTCCAAAGACTAGTTACAAAGACACTGTTGTAATTTTACTAGGGCTGGGCTCATGGTGGCCTCAGAGGTATTCCAGCTGAATAAATTTGGAGTTTGTTTTGGATTATCAAAACTCCACTTTCAATGGTTCACTGTATTGGAGTTTCAACAAATGTAGAAAAGGTAGATTTGATGGATATGTGAAATTAGAGGGTTTTTTTTTCCTGCCTCTATCAAGAACTCCACAGTCAAGAAAGGAAAAAAATTGAATAATTTAAGGAGAAAAATGCCTTCAGAGGTCTATATTAATCTGGTTGAATCCAAACATTCTTCTTAATACATGTATTGTTAGTTCCTAAGAAAAGACATGGATGGCAGTGAACTGACCAAGAGTGCTGCATTCCAGTTGTTTATGTTCAGTTCAGTCATTTTCCCTACCATGTGGACTTAATTTTCTTGATTTAGCATTTTTCTGTATTTGAAAAATAAAATAAAATAAAAAAAACCACTCCACACTTTTGCTTTAGGGCTGTTTTATTTCCAAAATCTTGGTATTTGAAATGCAAATACCAATATAATATGCTGCTGTTTTACAAATACGTAGAATTAAAGGCATTAGAAGTATTTCTGTTGTTTGCAGTTCATACATAGCCTTTTTTCCAAATTTGTTTCTATTTTGTATTGGCATTTCTTCTTTAAACATATTAAGTTTAATTACAGGACTAGACCTTCAATGAGCTATAAGGAACTCGTGCCTTATCAGAGCAGCTGTTCACTAATGGCTGTGAAGAGTCTCAGCTGAGTGCCTGCCCATTATTTTGATAGTAGCATGATAAGATGTGTGTAAAGCTTTGCCAATATTCAAGTATGTTCCATCTGCTTCTAGCATGCTGGGCTTTTTTTTTTTTCTGCTTCCCTCCAGAGATGAGTACTAGGAGGGCTGGCTGTTTTGTGGACCCCTACATCACAGCTCTTCTCTTCCTGACCCACCATCAGCCTTTCTTCTACCTGCTGTGAAACCACTGCAGTGGCCTTCTGGGATGTGCTGTTTACATCTGATCTGCTTCTGAACAGCAGCAGCTAAAGCAAAGGGAAGAGAGGAATTAAGGCCATTATAACTTTACAAATATTCTTTTCTTGCTTGCAGCTGTTTAATCTGAGCTGTGGAGTACAGAGAATGTAGTATGGTGCTTTACAGGAGTGAGGAGTTTTCTTGTGTTGAGTCCCTCTGCATTAAAGCTGTGCCCCTACTGCACCAAATGTTGTAGTTCAGAGGAACAGAAGACAACATCCTGACTGACAGTGAGTTAGCTTAAGCTGGATCAGGACATGAAAAACGTCCACACAACAGGTTTTAGCTGTCTCTCAGCTAAGAGTGGTATTTATTTATTTATTTACTTTAATTGAGGTGCTGTTAATTCTGAGACATGTTCTGGGGTATATATGGGCAAAGGTGGACGGGTTTAGGCATACCAGGACCTCCAAACAAAGAATAGAGGCATACGAGCTGGTGATGCTTGGCTTAAATTCTTTCCTTAATGAAAGTTTAAAGTTTATTTCAATATTTAAGGTTAATGAGACTTAAACATTTCACTGTTATTTTCTACCTAAATTGAAGTTTCACCAAAAAACTTGTTTCAAATTAGAGTTTTGAAACCTATTTAATTTGTTTAGCTTTTTAATATCTCTTCATGTAAGAGAATGCAAATCAGCAATTACAGTAGAGGCCTGTAAATTAGATATTTCAGCAGACATATAGGTTTGAAACACTTGCATATTAGAGCATGTTTAACTAGAGAAAAACAACTTCATGGATTTAAGCTTCTTGGCTTTTCCTGTCATTGTCCTGGCTAAGATCCACAGAAATGGCCACAAAAGATCCAGAAAAGAGTATATTTTCATTTGCCTTCAGACTAAGGAGGCTGCCAGTTGAATACAGAGGTGGCTATGTGTTGGAATGAAAAATTTTTTTTTATGTCACTTCTCAAATAAGTGGTTTTTTTTGTTTGTTTGTTTTTCCTTCTCTTGCTGTGCATGCCATTTGGGGCTGAAGCAGGAGGTGTACTTTCACAGTCCCCCTCCATACAGAGAGAAGTGCCAAGGTGCTCTTGCTCAGGGTTACACATGAGCCATGCATAATCATCCTGATGCACAACTTCTGTATAAAAGCTAAATGCTGGGTCATTTTTAACGTGCTGTAGAAATCTCATGTGACTTGCACAAGGTCACCCTGCAGGCCAGAAGCTATGAGGAGTGAGAGCAGTGAATTCTGACATTCTGTGAGTGGAAGACCAGACTGTGTTCCCAAAATGAGCAGTTGAGGGAAGAGCTCATTCTGATCACAGTGTGCATGGCATGGACCTAGCTTGCCTTCCCAACCTCACTCAGGAGCTCTAGGGTGGTTATTCATTATAACATTTTTATTATAATGTTACTCATTATAACATTTTCTCACCCTCTGCTGTTAATTGCCCACCATGATCTAATAACTATATTGAAATAAACTGATATTAGTATAGGGTATCTCTCTCAGAATTCTGTTTAAGAGGTTTAAAAAAAAACACTGCTAGTGCAAACTTCTGAAAATAAACTGGGCTTGGCACAGGAATTACTGATGAATGAAGCTCTTTTATTTTGAGGGTAGTGAACACTTGAAGTCTGTTTTCATTTTAATGGAAACATTTTTTGTCAACCTGCCAATTCCAAATAAAGTTAGGAAAACAAACCTAAAAATAGTGAAGGTGTAGTACAGCTAGGAAATTGTGAAAGTAGTGAGTGAGCTAAAGCTAAATATCATATTATGCCCATAGCTGAGCATTTTATCTGTCTAAAAAGTAAATATATGAATAATAATATATGACCCAAGAGCTCAATGATTTGTTGGATATGGTTATATAACTAATTTACTGTACCTCAGGTAAATCCAGATCTAAATATTAGCCTTCTCAAGAAGTGTCTTTAACTTCTAAAACTCTTTTTCTGGTTTTAAATTGTTGAAAAACCTGAATCTGCCTAGAGGCTGAAATGGGTAAGTTATACCAGGAAGGCAAACTTGTAGATATTCAGCTTTTCTACTGTGAGGCCTCAAAATAAGTTACATTGAAAATGAGATTATTTTAGCTCAGAAGAGAAAACTACTTAAATCCAAGCTCCTGAAAGCTTCTAGCACTGGATGTTTAAAATATTTTAG
This sequence comes from Muscicapa striata striata, assembly GCA_030060385.1. Taxonomy (NCBI): domain Eukaryota; kingdom Metazoa; phylum Chordata; class Aves; order Passeriformes; family Muscicapidae; genus Muscicapa; species Muscicapa striata. The sequence continues at coordinate 16,351 of JAREIS010000503.1, read as the reverse complement.
TGATCATAGTAAATGCATTATTTTATAATATTACATGCACAATATAATATACTTTAGGACATTTTCATGACTTGTGGCTGTTCATGTCCTTCACTTTGTTTATACAGTACATGAAGTTTAACTTTCAGGCTTTTAATAAAGAATAGTGTCTTTCTTCTTTATTGCTGAAAAGAAGCAGATTCTTATTTCTTTAGCTTTTAAAATCAGTATTTTTCAAATAACCATGTAAGATGGAGCTTGTGAATCTCCAGATCAAGGATGTTTTCAGACACTGCTTGTTGATTCAAGTGGTATAGTTTATACAGTAGAAGAAAACCTGGAACATGGACCCCATAAGGAAAATAATGAAACCTGCAAATTTAAAAATCTGAAATTCATTACCATATTTTTTAATATTTTTGTTTTTAATCCATTACTATTTTTAAGGTCCTTCTCCTTCCTCAGGGTCATTGAAGCCTAAAGCCTGTGGACTGCAGGAGAGCTCAGTTTAGTCACTTGCTAGCTGAAGGCAGACAGAGAGAATAAACTGAGTGTGGAGTAACTTGGGTGCAGTGGGGCCTTTAGGAGATGCTAAGAAAAGAAAATATGAATTTATTGTTCAAGAGGTAAAGGTCTTTGTAATTTGCAGTGGCAGTCCAAGTTTCACAATATCCTTTGTGGTCAGAAGAGCAAAAATACTCATTTTGTAGATGCAACTACTTGTTTGAGGTTCCATCACCAGTTACCAAAAAAAACACAAGAGAAGGCTGATGGGTAGAACTGATGCTCCACTTCTAACTTTTCTGAATGAGCAATTTCCGCCACAATCTGCCACATCAACACTGAGATAAGACAATAGCTGTCTTACCTCTTTCCCTAGTTCTCTATGATATGACTTCTTACTCTTCCTTGCTGCTTCTGCAGACTATGGGAAATAAAAAATTCCTGTTTATTGCTGCAGTATCTCTAGTGACTCCTGCTTTTTCAAATAATTGCAAAGAAGCTCAATTAATAGGATGTAGGCTGAGATGAGAATTATGCTAAGGAGTCTGTGTTATGGAAAGTCCCTATTAATTTGGTAGAAGGGGCTGAAGCAGTGCCTGGCAATAATAAATGTATTTAAAAATCTGCTCAGATTGGAGCATTTTACTTTCTACACATTCCATTCTTTAGGGAAATAATTTTCTAAGTATGAACAGACATTTTGTTTTCCTTGGGAAATATAGAAAGTCAGATTTAAGGTTCAGACCTGACACACCAGCTATGTCTCCAGATTCTGGATACTTGGTAAACAGACAGTATTTAAACCAGAACTTAGAAGCAATTTTTTTATTTAAGCCTACATTCAAGTTGTTAAAGGCAAGCTGAAGACCTCACAGCTTTCATTGCATAACCTCTGCAAGTTGAAAGTGATACAGTTCTGTGAATCTATAGTGTAATCCTGACCAAAGGTTAAACTTTGTCTTTGAAGAGATGCTTTTAAAAGGGGGCGGGAGGTTGGAAGGGAACAGTGAGATCACTGTGGGGTTTTTTTTTTGTGTCCAAACTGGTGAAAAGTAACTGTTGGAAGTTACTAGCACTGTTTTGCCTGCAGATGCCATGAATGTTAACTGTCTTCTAAAAATATTCATCTGCTAGTACTGAGAAGCTGTGCTTCATCCCTCACTTGTCTGAAACCACCCTTTCAAGTGCTGTTAAAGACCAACAGTGGTCAGCAGAAATAATATGATTTTTTCTTTTATGAAACAGATTTCCATCTCAAATCTAAGTTTTATATAGTTGTATATACAACATAAAACTAAGCCCAAGTAATTTATTCAGTGAGGACTCTGACAAAAATTTGCATTGCAGATGAACACAAACTAGTTGAACCTTTTTAAAGCTGGAAATGACTGTGTGCCTTTGTTGCTGTACTATTTGAGCTATTTGACAGAATCATGTGAAGAATCAAATTACATTCATCCAAGAGAAGGTGGGGGAAGCAACTCAGCCAAGATGAGTAATTTCCTTGGACTGGCTCCTTCCAGCCCAGCCTCTAGCATCCCTGCAGTTTGTTATTAGTAAGAACTTTGTTAGGTATTTTGTACCTTTTGTTAGTAATTTTTATCAAGACTGAAATCTAAATTCTTTATTCTGAAATGCTTCAAGTTCTGGATAAATAACAGGAGCTGCCAAAACTAGGAGTCCTTGGTCTGTGTGGCTGAATCAGGCAACCTGTCTTAGGCTGGTTCTAGTTCCTCCCTTTCCTGAGAGGTGCCCTGGGAACATGCTGCATTTTGAAAAAAATAAAAATAAAAATTGGCAAATAAAAACTGGATAGAAAGGTCTAACTGTACTTTAGTGACACACACAACCAGGATCTTCCTTGAGATTTTGAAATGAATTTGTTTCTTGACACAGATGAGTACCAGCACTGCTGAAGTACCATAGAAGATGAGCTGACATATATAAAATTTGCAGTAGCAAATTTAGGAGTTTCTGGTACTTTAATTAGCTGAAGTTCTATGTGTAATTGGGATAAAACTCTGTCAAATCAAAACTCTGACTATTGTGAGCTCAAGTGATCTCCTAATATATGGAAGTTAAATTATATTATGTAAATATCTTGCATATTACAGCATCACAGAATGAAATAGGTTGGAAAAGACCTCTGAGATCACTGAGTCCAACCTTTGAGCACCATCTTGTCAACCAAACCACAGCACTGAGTGCCAATCCAGACTTTCCTTAAACACCTCCAGGGGTGTGACTCCACCACCTCCCTGGGCAGCCCATTCCAATGTTTATTCACCCTTTCCATGAAGAAATTTCTCCTAATATCCAATGTAAATCTCTCCTGGTGCACTTTGAGACTATGTCATAGATACTGCAAATATCTACGTGGTTGAGCAACTCTCTTCTAGAAAGTGCTTGTGAACGATGCAGATTCACTGATGTTCTGCTGGTTTAGATCCAGTAGGATAATTATTAATAAAATTAATTTCATAACTTTGCTGTGTTGAATCCTAGTACTCACGTGTGTGTTCTTTTCATTATTTCAGGAAATCTACCAGTGGTGTGGCTCATGGTGCAATAAGTACGAGCGGCTGAAGGCTACGCAGGTTGCTGTTGGCATTCGGGACAATGAACGGAATGGAAGGGCTAAGTTAATCACTGTGGAAGAAGGGGGTGAGCCAGACCGCCTCATAGAGGTACTGTAATGTGCAGACTTGTTGCTGACATAGCTGTGAACAGAAAGTTTTTGCACCTCAGGAACTAAATCAGATTAGGTTGATGCTAGGAAGACAGATAAAGGATGTGGTAGGCCAATTTATACCTTTTCCTTCCTACCTTTGGGCATTACAGTCTGAGATAATTAATCATCTGAGAATGCTTTCACAAGAACAAATATTTGCTTTATTGGGTTATCTTAATAACAGTGACTGAATTAACAGCATGGCTCACACCAAAGCACACTATCAGTTCTGTGTGAGGAAGGAGCATCCATCTGGGACAGCACCAAACAAGGCAAGACACAGAATTACTGTGAGTAGACAGTAAAAGAATGTAGCAAATTGTGTGTTGCACACTGCTTTGCATACTTCTGCTTCTATTTCAAGATCACATGCACCTAGCCTCTGGTAACCCCAGTGACCCCCTACCTCATATGTTTAGAAAGTTTAGCCATTTATTTAAATCCCCAGATTTCAGATATCATTACTGAGTTGATCAAAGTAGAGTGCAAAAAAAATTCCCAATTTATGGATTTTCAGATCTTGAAACATGATCAATCATATGTGTTGTTGCAGGCCACATACTAATAAAAGCATTGACATTTGGCATTTGTGTCCTAAATTAAGCTTCTTTCATTCCTTCTCTAAAAAGGAAGAGGGAAGCAGGGTCACAAAGCAGTCCTTCAATAAAATGGAACAAGTACAGCTAGGATATTGTACTTGTACTCCAGATAAAGTTCAGGAAGTAAAGCTAATGGTGCATGCAGGAGTGCAATTATTTTCTGTGGTGCTTTCATTCAATGTGGTCATATGTGGCATAACTAATTATTGCCTAAGCAGCAAGGCAGGTGCTGAGCCACCAGCCCATGACCATGCTGTGGGACCCGTTTGGGTGGACTGTCCATATGCTGGCAAAGACCTTTTTTCCTGTGGCTGTGAGTACAGATGTAGCTCTGCTCAGAAGCAGGGGAGGTGGCACCCAGCATACCAGAGATTTCTAAAGAGGAAAAAACCCAAGCAAACAATCCTCTGCCTGGATTTTTACTTCCTTGTATGGACTTTCCACACTGGCTCTGATGTGGCACATATTTTACATGTATAACTCTTTTGAAAAGAGCATGGATTGACAATTAGAGAGCAACCTGATTTGAATCAGAGCATCCTGCTGCAGCTGGGACCCTGCCCCTGGCCATCCTGGGTTTACCACAGGGGGCTCAGAACAGAGCTTCTGATACACTCTGTGACTTGGGAGCATTGAGCAGAGCAGCTCCCTTTGCTCCTCTAATCTGGCTAAGGTGCAGGTGCAGGTGAGTTGGATTTAAGTGCTGCCCCAGCAAGGACACAGACCAGCTGCAGGCTGTCTCCCTGCCATGCCCCTCCATGGGCTCTGAGAGGAAGGGATATGGGATAGGCTGCCCTCGCCCCTGCATCTCTTTGCCACACTTTCATTTGTGTGCAACTGTTGTTTTGTAGCAACCTTGACACACGATTAAGAGCAGGAAAACACTAAAGTTGCATTTTGATCCTGTAGTGCATTGTTATTGCATCAGGGAATAAATTTTTTCTTCACTTGCACAGCAGTGTATGAAGAAATTTCTGCTTTTCTTTTGGGATTCTGAATATAGTGGGAACAGATATGGGTAGTTTGATGCAATTAGATTAATTACTTTTGTTGCTGCCACTGCAATGAGCCCAGTTTGAGTGACTGTGTCTGCAGTCAGGGTTTATCTTCCAGTCAGCATCGTGCTAGCCTTGCTTTTGTAAGTGCTGCTTCCATAACAGGGTCTGCAGCTCAGCTGTGGCTCTCCCAGTCCACTCTGAAATATGCTACTAATAACTCATGAGGATAGTTAACCTCACAAACATATAAAATGTATTAATTCTTATTCCTGCTCAAATTGTGTCCAGTTCCTGGTACTCTTCACTTCCACAGAATTGTCTCTTAACTTGCTATTACACTCTCCAAGGCTAACTGCTGTTGAGCTAACATTGTTTGTTTCTTCCCTCCACATCAGGAAGGGTGGATTTTTGGCATCTCCAGCTTTCTTAGAAAAAGGTTGATTTATTTTCTAGGGAGAAGAATTACATACTTTAAATATTCATTTTGTCATCCAGTAGGCCACTGAAATAAGAAAGAGGTTTCCTAAAATTAATCTCCTCTGACAATGTCAGGAATGATTCCCCTTCCTGTGAGCTAGAAATCTGCTTCCATATCAGTGGCCAAACTTGCTCATGCAGTGCCAGTAGAACCTTCAGGCAGGGGCTGACATACCCACTGTGAGTGCTGGCAGAAAGAGCCAATACTGATCTTATTGCTGCTCCATAAGCACAGAGTTGTGATTCCCTACCAGAAAAGCAAGACTTCTGTGCCTGCATTCCACCATGGAGGCAAGACACAGGCTGGGTGAACTAACCCTGCCACACTTGTGTCCTGCTGTAGGATTAGCAGAGGCAGCAGTGCTGTGATGAGGTGGTATTGCCCAGCCAGCAGGGTGAACTTGTCTGATAAGGGCAGCTACTTACTCCCAGATACCATTTTTAGTGGTGGGAAAAGGCTGCACTGCTTGAATTTGCCCATGGGAGAGAGCTGTCTGGAGCTGCTGCCAGACTGGATGAATTGCTGTGGCAGAGCAGCAAGATACAGCTCGCTGGCCCTGGGAAAGGAGAATTATTAGAAGGTGGGTATGTGAGTAGTTTTGACAGCAGCAAGCCTTTTTTTTGGCCACCTGGGAACATGCAGTGACCATCCTGTGTTTGCTGGAAACACAGCATGTCTAGAAAGCTCAAACTTGCAGCACAGAAATTCTCAGAAGATGCTTCAGGGATCATTAGAACTCCTGACTGTGAAGAAAAGGTAGAAGCTTTCTGTGCTAGCACATAAAAGATATTTATGTATCTGGCTTCACCCCCATGTGCTTTACATGAGGAAGCGACTGGCAGGTTTAAGGAAGCAGTGCTGTATAGGCTTGCTACCTTGGAAAATTAAAAGATAAACAGACCACCGTGGGCAAATTGCTGCTGTTGCTGTGACTGGTCACCAGTCTCAACAGAACATCAAAAAAATCACTAGATGACAACTCTGCTCTGATTTTTGCATGTGAACAGCTGAATAGTTACCTATTAGGCTGAATCTTACATTGAATGTTTGAATTGTGTTACAGGAATTTTTTTACCTTCATGAGACCAATCCAAAAACAGATTTTAGCAGTGCTTGACTCAGTTTGGTAGCTGCAGAGTGACCATCTTAGAATTAGAGCTACCTACACTTCCTTTTTTCTTTTTTTTTTTTTTAGGATGGAAGACTAAATATATTACTTCAAAGACAATCTAAGACCAAAATCCTCTAGTGTCTGTTGCTAGGCCCTATCTGCCCCCTTGGGCCCATTGTGCTGACACTGATACTCATCATTCTCACTGCTTGCCGTGGTAAGCAGAGATCTCACAGCACTGCTTTTAGTGATCACTGAGGACTGAGAGCAGCCAAAGTAATAGTCAGCCATGCTCAGGACAGGCAATTTTCTACTCTAGTTGGAATCTCTACTCTAATTTTGAAGAGAAGACAAAATTGGAGAAACTCTATTTTAAAAAGAATTCCCCATAATCTTGTTATTTAATATTGTAGAGTAATGGCAAACATGGATGCAAGGAATCAGAAATTACTGTATATGTGAAGATTTCTAGTCAGCCAGCAAGCTGAAGGTGTTTGCAGTTATAAAGGAAGCCTAGAAACTTTCAGTTCTGAGTCACTCAAGGGAAAGATGCAATGCATCCAGTCCTCCATTCATTGTGCAGCAATCCCTTGATCTGATCTCGTAACCCTGGAGATGAAGTAGAGGGGAGAAGAAAGTCTTAGTATATTTGTTTTCCTCTATTTATGTAACTTGAAATATTAGACACCCTAAAATACGTTTACGTTGACAGTATTTTCTGTTTACATAGACTCATCTCCCTGTGATATATTTCAAGTATGTTGGGCAGCTGTGTCAGTCTGTAGGGTATGAGAGCCAATGAAAAAGTAGGGTAGACTGAGTTTTACCTAAACTAAGTGTTAAGCCAGCATCTTCCTCCTCCACTTAATCATGTCATCTACTTTATCATGTTCAGCTAACACTTTTCAAGATGCTTCTGTTTCCTCTGAGCCTTTCTGATTCTTAGAACTGCTTTATTGTTCCCCTGCAGATTACTCCCTTAAAACTGCTCTTGGCACTATATGATTGCTGTGGGTTTTACTGCTGAGACTTTTTGTTATGGTTTTGCAAAGGTTTTTGATTTTCATGATTGAAAACAATGAAACCTGAGAAATGTGACAGCTGAGATCCAAAACCGCAAGAAAATGAATCATCTTCTTAGTTGGCATCTTTGGAATCAGTCCACAGCCTTTCAGCATAAAGCTCCACCACTTTCATTTACTCAGCATTTGCAGTTGTCACGTGCCTGTTTTTGTGAGCACTCTAGAGCCCTTACAACAGGTGGGTCCAAACCTCATAAAATACTTGTGTAAAGATTCAGCTAGCTAAATACTGAGCAACAGGGGGAACTTCCTCCTCCTTGCTGATAAAGTAGCTTTTCTCCTCCCTGCTTTTTCTTTAAAGCCCCTAAGCAATGCTTAATCATGAGAATTCCTGAATGCCATTGTGTTCAGTGACAATTGTTTTTGCCTGTGGTGTGAATACATACTACACGTGAATGGTCTGATCATATTACAGCCAGTCACACCTTTCTACCTTTGTAGCTGGAAGGGACTGGCAGCACTACACAGTGCTAACTCAGCCCTGTGGATAAAATCCCAAGAGCACAGACAATAGAGAGATTCATTGCAAATGCGAGTTACAGAGGCTCTAGACTCTAGAGGCCCAAATAATGCAAACATGTTGAAAGCATGAAGCTCCAGTAATCCTTAAAATTAATTAGATAGATGCCCGATCATATGGATAGAAGAGCAGGATCACTCTTTCTTTCTTATCAAATTCAAGCCCTTAAAAATTGTTTTTTACAAACCAAGGCCAGCATGGAGCACAGTGAGGCTGGGGAAAAGTGAGGCTTGCTGTGACATGTCAGTGGGTGTGAGAGTGCAAGGAGGTGTTGCTCTGAAGGAACTGTGCAGGTTCCTGCAGTTCCTGGCCCTGTCACATGGATCATTACATAAGGCTGGAAGAGCAGCACGTGCCCACTGGTGAAGGCACAGGTTTGGTACCTGCTCCTTTCCCAGAGCCAGCAAGAGCAGGATCTGTCATCACAACTCTGCAAAAGCAAAAACTGCTTGTCGTGCCAGGGGGAGGTTTGTTTGTTTTGTATGCAGAGGAGTGGAGGAACAGTGGGAGTGAGGGTGATGCAAGAGGAGGAAGAGGGGTAACTTTGTAAAATAATATTCTAGTCTTTTTGTGGACTACTAACTCCAGGCAATTGTTAGGGATTAAACAATTGTTTAATTGTGTAGCTTGTACACAATTTTACTCAAATGCTACATGTTCATAAGCTCTGCATTGCATGTAACTGTCAGGGTCCAGCCTGACCTATTCACGACCAGAAAAATGCCCAATATGAAAAGTAATGAAGTCCTGTCTATGGCTTTGGAAGTATGTAAACCAAAGTAATGTATTTTATTATCTAAATTGAGACAGCTGGAAAAAAAAATAGACATTATTCCAAGGAATTTTGTGAAATAAATACTAGAAATTAATTTCACTTCCGGAATAGTGGCAGTATTGAACAGTCATGTACAAAGAAAAATGAACACATTGAGAGAGGGCAATGGAAGTTGTACCAGACTCCAGTGCAAAGACTCAGTAACAGGCACACAGAGAAGTCAAGAATGTTTTCATGAGAATGCAAAGACTTAAGAAAGCTAATGCACAGAAAATAGCAGAACTACTAGCTATAGTTTCTGTTAGTAGTCACATTGGCTTCTGAAATGAACAGACAGCTTTCTCAGGCTGATTTGAAACTATGGGTCAAATTTACCCCTCAGGAAGACGAATACATTTCTACACTGGAGTGATTTTGAGTATATTCAGGGGCCAGCAAAAATTTGGGTCCTGTCATTTTGAGCAGTAAGAGTTGGATACAACTCAAAATAGTCCAGGGGAATAAACATACAGGGGTAAAAATCCTACACATGACTGTGCACCTTTCACAGCAACACCTGTTCAGTCTGAGGAGTGGCAGCTTACCAAACATTCCAGTGTTTAATTAAGCTTTATGATGGGCTGTGAATGTGGGTACAAAGTGCAAACCCCTTGCCCTTCGGGGTGCCAGTTTCAAACTGTCAAAACCAGGAATCCTGTTTTCCTTACAGCAATGGAGCCTGTCGCCTTCTTTAAGGCCAGTCCCTTTTCTTGATGCAAATTTACATTTAAATTACTAAATTACACAACTCACATCCAGACAAAACTTGCATGGCCTGGATTCTAGTACAGCTTAGCTGCTTTGCACCAGCTGAGCATTTGGCTCAGTGTTTTCCCCAGACCCATGCAGAAGACCAGGAGGGGTTTGGCCAGAGAATGGCAGAGACTGGTAAGGAGGAATCTTCCTAAGCATTGTGAGCTGCCCATAATATTTTTCAAGCTGCAGTTTTCAGTCTTGGCTGCCTGAAGCCAGGTAGTTAAATGACAGGGACCTGAATAGGAGCTGCAGGTTGCAAACACATCTGAAAGCCAGGCTTCTAATTAAGTCTCTAAACACAAATTTCAATACCTCCATTAGAAATTTAATTTCAGAAAAGAAAATGTTCAGGTGTATCATACTGCATGGCATGAGCTAAATTCTTTATGAGCAGCTCTACTGGCAGGTGGTTGAAAACCTAATTTCTTATGCTAGGAAAGTTGCTTCTAAACTAGGAATTCTAGTGAATTTCTAAGATCTTAATGATTTTCTGGAAGTGCTTGTGATCAGATTATAATGTGTCTCATTTGCATTCTTGTGAGTGAGAAAACCACTCATCTTTGTCATGTTTCCTTCTTTAGCAGCTGTAGTGCTCGCAGGGCTACCACATTAAGTAAATTATAATCTCATAATTACATGTTAGAATAGGAATAGAGTTTGTAATGGTTTTTTTCCTTTATGTGCTATACTATCAAGAAATCTATTGGTGAAAAAGTACTATAATTTTTAGTTATTAAATGAGCATAATGAAGAGAAGGCCAAAGACTAGAGATGTTAGCACTTATCTCCATATGTGGTTGTTAGCTCTTATTTCAAGGTACTTTCTTGCAACAGGGAAATGCCATGGAGAAGACCTGAAAGGGTAGATTTTCTTTGCTGTACGTAAAGCTCTGAGAATCCTGCATCTCCCTAACATAAATGCATCTTGAAGAGATTTTTTTTTCCTGCAGGTTTGTCTCCTCTCAGCCCCTTACAGAGCAACTGGCATCTGTGTGCAAGGCTGCCTTTGAATTTTCCTTAGTGAAAGTTCTGTAGTGCAGGAAGGGCTCAGGGAGGAAAAACTTTGTAGATTGCTTTGTTGGGTGTTTTTTTTAAATGAACTCTGCATGTGCACAGATTGCTGTTCCCTGTCCAGGCCATGTAAGACTGGAATAAGAGCCCTCTCACGTTTGGGCCAGAGTGAAGCACAGCTGTATGGAAGAAAGTATCCCATGTGTTGGGGGATCAGTTCAGTATTTTCACCACCACAGTGTGTGATGCTGAAGAAATCTGTAAATATAATTATTGCAGGTACTGCAGAGTAGGCTGTTAGGGCCAGGTCTTCTGCTTACACAACTGCCTATGACTTTGATACTATCTGGCTTTACCTTTAAAAATAAAAGGTAGGTAAATTAAGATGGATTTAAATACTGCAGTAACAAGTGCTGCAGCTTCTAACTACGAAGAACTGTAAATCATAGCTGAACATTTTGTCTCCTTTACACAAAATTTTAGGACATGTAGGAACTTAAGTTAGTGATGGGCACCAAAACTGCAGGAAGAAATTATTTTCAAAGAGGTAAGCAGGATATATCTCCTATACCACCAGGTGAAAGGAACATTCTTGCTCTCTCTGTGCTAATAAAGATTTAATTTATTTCAGGCATCAGCAGGAGTCATTAGAGAATATCTGCCAAAATGCTCTCTGAATTGCTTTCTTAAACATTAGGGTCCAGTCTGTGCTCTGTCTTGGACTGAAGAGTTTGGTGTCATACCAGAGAGGATCCCCTGGCATATCTAGTCTTTTTGCTGTATCAGACTGGAAATGCTGAGCTTGTGAATAGAGTCAACATTGCACTGCAAAAATATTCCAATGCCATGAGTGGCTTTTTCCACCCCCTTTCTCATGGTCTATGTGCTGAAACACCTTGCTGCACTCCTTTGCTCACCCTGATACTGCTGTGTATCATGTCTGCCTGCTGCTCTTCCAACTGCTGTGCATCCCCTGGGAACACTGATTTTCTAGCAGGGTCTCTGGCTGCCAATTGTGGGCTGCTGCCTCCAGCTCAAGCTTCCTGGAGTGTTTGTCACACTGCTATTTTCACTCCCATATTGGTATGCTCCAGCCACAGCCTTGGGACCAGCTGCAAAACTGGAGGCACTTAAGGAATGAAAAGCTGAGAGTGTTGTGGATTTTATCAGATAAATATTCTTTATGTCTGAGGCTCCCTGTTGGCACTAGTTACTGATTTATTTCATTATTATCCAACACATAAGCATGCACTGTCACGCAGCACAAAAGATATTTTATCCACAAGGCCTTCAAAAAGAGATCTGCAAAGCTGCAAAGGCTTCAGTGTGTGCCTCAATTTATGTTCCAATAAAGCAGAAAAAATGGGCATCTCAAGTACGTGTACAAGTCTCTGCAGGCTTTGGGTCCCATATTTAATGCTACTTCTGGTATCAGAGGATGATGTTAACAAAAGAGTGAGATTAAAAATTTAGGTAAAAAGAATTAGTGTAAATGCAAAAAAGGTGTGGAGGTGATTGATTAGTGCATTTTTAATTATGCTGTAGGTAGGCAGGTGCTGAACAGCTCAATTCTCCCATGTTCCTTTAGCAGCAGTAATGGTTAGGAAAAGAGTGCTGCATTTCATAGGTACTGCCATTCACCCTCCTGGTTCCTTTAGCACAGGATCACTGTTCATCTTGGAGGCATCCTAAAAGCCAGATATTTAAAGATAATATAGGCTGGGGATTTCCTCATTTCATGCATACCCAGTCTCCAAGTAAATAACCAGCTTAGATACTGCCAGCGGCACAGTCCCAGCAGGACAGAAATCCTGTTTTACCTTGGAGCCCAACTATCAGAAAAATCAAATTTGTACTCTCAAGACTGATCTAGACACTCTTCTCTGAACATGTTATCCATGGCCAGTTTCACAGAATAGACAATTAATGTTAGAATATTGTTATCATGTGAGTAAAGACTTTATATTCAAATTATCCCAGAGAGATATGCAAAGTTGCAAATATTTTATTAAAAGCTGACAAAGCCTAATGCCCTATTTTTAGGCAGTTAAGCACAAAGCTTTGAAAAAATCATTATTTGCATTTGAAATTCCTGAGACAACAGAAACTTGCTAAAAATGTAAGCCATAATTTATGCATCAAAAGTGTAATGAGCAGCTGTTGTGTTTTGCTGTTTTATAGCAATCTGAATTCATACAGATCAGATTTAAACCTTAATGCCAGAAAGTCCTTTTGATAAATTACATGGTAAACACCCAGAAATTAACAGCATGCTAGAACTATTTGTTAACATAAACCATCCTTTTGCCCACTTCTCAGTGCATTATGGCTGTATCCATCTTATTTTCAATCTGTGTCAGGGGTGGGAGGTTGTCTGCTCAAGGTGGGCATGGAGTGAGATCTGTGGTTGCTGGAATTGCTACTGAGAGGCCATTTCAAGCAGAAACCCTGTGAGCAGATCAGTGAAAGGATAAGTTTTTCCCATTGGGAGTGTAATTTTTTGTAAGATAATGAAAGTTTGTTCCATTTGATGGGAAGAGTTCCAGGTTACAATAATCAGGAAAATAAGCATATTTGGTTATTCATAATCTGACAAATGTCAAAAGTTATTTTTGTCCAGCCCAGAATATTCTCAGCAGTGGTTGTGCTCTGTCAGAGGAACCAGTAACCCCAAGCAATTACAAGTTAAGCAATGAAGCCCTAAGGCCACCTTTGCCTGATGATCCTCTGTGCTGGTACCTGGGGTCAGCCAGGTGGTTACTAGCCTGCATCACGTTCATCTCTTCCTTTCTCTGACGGATTTTTTTTCCTGCTGGAGTGCATATTTGAGAGAATACTTATTTCAGAGAGAGATGTTCCTTGTAATATTCTTCTCTGCTTTGAAGGTTAATAAAAATCTAAGCTTTTATCTACCAATGAGTTCATACTGTGTCTGTTATTCTGACCTGTAGTCGTGCACAGTGGCTTTATTCTGTGTCACAACCTACCTGTGTACCTTGAATTTGTGGAGCAGAATATACTTGCTTGTGTCAAAGCATACAGAAAGTAAATGATGAGCTACTACTCTGACTGTTTTCCAAAAGTATTAAGTAATAAAATGTCAGGTCATTAGACAGGTTTAAGCTATGTAAATTTCTTGTTCTTCTTTCTATTGCTCTTAGCATATAAAAATGGGAGTTTGAGTGGTTTTGAGATCTTATATTTGGGATCACAGCCACAACAAACAGTTCAGTTTCAGACCTAGAAACCTAACCTAAAGTGTGTATATGACAAAGAATAATCAAACACAATGCTAGTGTACACAAGTTAAACTGTATAAAACTGGTTTTCTCTCTTAATTAACCTTCCCTTGACATGTTGTTCAGGTATTGTTTTCTTAGGTGGATTTTCAGCCTCACTGAGCTCCTTAAACTTCTTGCTCCCATTAAATCAATATCAGCTATTTTATGATGCAGAGCTGGCTCCTCCAGTTATGAAGAAAATATTTGCCAAATTTCTTTTTTAAGGGTGGAGTATTTTGCCCTTATCTGAGGGAGTGCAGAGATTTACAGAGAAGAGCTTGTGTACATGCAAATATGAAACTGGTTTTGCAGGTAGGATAAACTACGTTGCATTTACCAGAAGAGTGAACTTGGGCAATTGTAGAGGAACTGATGTTCTGTTGGTTTGTATAATGGTATTCTTGTACTAAGAGTGTCAACACAAAAGTCTAATAGAACATAAAAACCCCAAAATTTTAAGATTAATGCAAACTGACTTCCTGTTACATGCCTTCAGACAAGATCTAAAGGTGTGGAGTTAAATAATACTTTTGCTAAAACAGTGCTAAAACCAAAGTACTAAGAAGGTGGGGCCATATGGTATCAAGACCCAGAGGAGCAGCCTGACTGTACAGAGAGGATTATATGAGCACAGTCCTGTGTATATAGCTGCCATAGGATTTGTGTGAAACTAAGAGTGTATGTCAAAAGTATCAGAAGACACAGTGTCCTTCAAATGGTCTGTTGGTATAAATTATTTTATTGGGGTACCTTGCTGCAAAGCTTTGGGAGCCTGTGACTGCAGTCTCAGCTGGAACAATTTATTTCCTTTTTGATCCATCACATAAGAATTCTCAGTAAAAAGGGAGGTGCCCCAAAGAGCTACAGCTCAACCAGCAGGTACTTATGTAATGATACAACCCAATTGCAGCACAGCAATTAGCTGTTCTTTAAATACTGTTGTAATCTTACTGATAAAACTACTAATTGTCATAACATGCAGACATATGCATGTGGAGCCACAACATGGGGGTCTGCCTTAGGAGGAGTACAGACAACTTCACTGGAAGGCATTTCTTTGGGAAAGAATTTAAGATTATTTCAGCATTTTTTCATGCTTTGTGTTTACGCATGGGATTTTTCCTTCCATGATCTGTTTCATCTTCCAGTCTATAAGATGAACAAATGCATGTTGGAAACTGCAGAAACTGTTCCTAGCAATACAGATATGTACTGACTAGATATATTTCATACAATATCACTTCATATATTGAGTATATATCTATATGTATATATGCTACATATCTTCAAAATTGGTGCCTTCACAGGCCTTAGGTCATTTAACCTTGTATCATCTCCTGGTTTTGATACCAACACGTGCAGGTACCACTAGTGATTGAGCTCAAGGCATTTTCTGACAGCTGTGTTGGCTGCACAGCCCTCCTCACAAGTGAGGGTTTTCTTACCTGGTGGGAGGAGAAGCACATTGTGTCCTTCTTAACAAGGGTCCCCCAATGCCAGGATCTACAAGCAACTGTGACTTGGAATGCAGGAGAAGGGGACACTCTCAAGGCCCTTCTCCATTTGTTTTTGGGCCCTTCCTGAGGAGAAGAAGAATTACAGAAATTAGTAATTTGTATTTTCTGTTTTCCTGTGCCTGAAGCACAAGGGCAGAGAAGCTCTTGTTGGCCAGAGAAGCAACTGTGCAATGTGCTGTTTAATGAGTTGTGGAAGGGTTTCCCTGGAACCAGAATGTCTCATATCTATAACTGCACCTGCACAAAGGGGCTTCTGACCCCTCTCCCTGTGCTAGTACCCATGAACTGAGATTTCCTAAGACCAACTTTGTGAGTCTGACATAATTCTCTATCTACTTCAGAGAAACATTTCTGCATTTGGTTTTAATACAGCAACAGGTCAGGCCAGCAACCTAACCTGTGCTGGGCCCAAATTAAAAGCCCAATTTTTAAATTATAGGGGCTGCTTACTTTAATTGCCACCAGACTGCAGCATGTAGAGCTTGCTGTAAATAGAGAGACTTCTTCTGTCAAGGTGCTTTCACAAACACTGACAGGCACTATTTGCTTTGAAATATTCACAATGACACTTGCTAGTTAAAAGATAAAAAGGGATTTTATATCAACGTGCATGACTTACAAAGATGCTGCAAAATAATTGTGGTGCCATAGGTATTCTATATGCACAGCAAGGGAAAACACTGACTTTAACTGTGTCAGAAGTCAAAATTTTAGTGGGGTTTTTTGGATCTTTTGCTTGTTTGTTTTGGAGGTTGTTGGTTGGTTGGTTGGGCTTTTTTGGTTTTGTTTTTTGGGTTTTTGGGATTATTTTTTTTTCTTTTACTGTAAATGCCTAATTAAGCAGAGCACTGTGAGTACAAACTTCTGAGAGTTTTATTAACAGGACTCTTACCCTCTTATTGGTTACTGAAAGTCAAATGTTATAAAACCAGACTTGTTCAGTTCCTGCTCAGGTAAAGATGTATACCTG